>JADKLZ010003886.1:2986834-3022212 GCA_021533235.1 Biomphalaria straminea | reverse complement strand
TTCTAGATAGCAACAATTTAAAATGATTTATTTTTTTTCGTTTTCAATGAAATAATACTTAGGTATTACTGTTAGGTATACTAGTAAGCAACATTTTAAAATTGAAATTCTACTCTAAATCTTTCTTTCAATTTGTTTTTTGTCTTGTATATACATTTCATCTTCTTGTTTGTAATAACAGAATAGTTTTCATTTGTAAGTTACTATAAAGTTTGGGCTAAGATGTAGGCTAATTCTCTTAAAATCTGAAGGAACATTCGAAACATGTCAATCAAATCACTGCTGATATGTAGGGACGAAGGAGATGTTTATGATCGTGCAGTTTTCTCAACTGTCGTCATCACCGAGGACTATATAGACAATCCAATTCATCAAGCAATGGTTGTGTTTTACGTTGCTTGCATTAGCATCTATGTCGTTACTATTATAGTAGCAGTCAAACGGGATTTCCTTTTATTTGGAACAAAATACAGAATTTTATTTTCATATTCTTAATTAATAACATGACAGCGTCAAATGGTAAAATATGGTTTGAGCGTGTAACAGTTTTACTTCTGAATCAATTAAGCACGTGTATATTACTGTCTTGCTTGGACACAGTCTTTGCCAAACAAATTCACTACGGTGAAATTCGGGAGGTTCGATAATTATAACAGTTATTTGTAATGTAACTATTTAGACAAATTTAGATGTGATTGGTTAACTACTACACACATGAATTACCGGTACCAAAATTCTTGAATAACGAATAAGTTGAAACGTTACTTTATTTATTACTTTATAGAAAGTCAAGATAAGCTCATCACTGGATGCTTAAGGCCTACGATTGTAGAGAAACTCGCACATGACTCAAGAAATATTTAGAGAAAAAAAAAATGCGAAACATGGATCAAATCTTAAAACAAGCAGAACTAAAAGTTTCAGATCTCAAACGTAGCCGAGCTTTATGTCTAATAGTCTTAAGTCTCTTTCAAATCTCAAACGTAGCCGAGCTCTAAGTCTATTAGTCTTAAGTCTCTTTCAAATCTCAAACGTAGCCGAGCTCTAAGTCTATTAGTCTTAAGTCTCTTTCAAATCTTTCCATGAATGAAGGACCTTCGAAAACCCAGGTCAAGAGTGCAAGGTGTTAAATATTTCCTGTTGCAAATATAAATTTAGGACTTAGGTTTAATTACTTAAAGATTACTAAACAAGATGATGTGAGCTTTAAATTATTTATCTTGGTGCTTTTAACTGGCTTTAATTAAATACAGGTTAAAAGCTAAGAAGCATTACAGTATTAGGTTTCTATTTGTTCAAATAAGACAACTGAAGTTTGATTTCAATGCACTTTGGTTCCTCTTAGACAAATGTTATATGTTTATCTTGGGGACAATATTAGTTGTGTGTTTATCTTGGGGACAATATTAGTTGTGTGTTTATCTTGGGGACAATATTAGTTGTGTGTTTGATTGATTAAAGGAATATTTCCAGAGTACATTTCCTTATTGTTTTGTTTGACATTAAGCTCTACACAACAAAGACTTCAGATTACTTTCGTGGTTTTTGAACACGGTATTTGATTGATCAAGTCTAGATATTAACATTTATTCAATTAGACATTGCCACAACACATACACAAAATAAGAGACAACAAAAAAAAAAGTATAATGGTGGAAATGTATTTATAATGAGACCTGTGACAGTGATAAATTCAATCAGACCTGTGATTGATTCACAGGTTGAATTAAATAATGGGAATGTCCATTCAACACAAAATAATATTCACAATATTGCCAATACAAGATGATCCTACATTGAAATAAATACATGCTCCATGTACCTAATGATGTGGGTGTGCACCTGGCTGGACATTACACTACAACAATACAAAATAGTTGAGAATATACGTGTATATGTATATCTATGTACAGCAGGCTCCAAGGGTTAGGTTGGTTCAAACTAGAAAAATGCAAATTGAATGAACTTTTTGAAACTACGTTTCACTTGTCCTAACTGTGGCTAGCCTCAGTGGGACGTCCATTTGACAAGTACACTATGCTCTGAATATCTACCTTTATATGCATCATCTTCAAACCCTGACTAAATCAGTAGAGAAGTTTGCAGTCTTTTTTTTTCCTACTTTTATTTGTGAAATTTGCCATTTCTATTGTGCAAGGTAGAAATGTTGAAAAATAAACTTTCTTGATGGTTTGTGAACGTTTCATTGAATACAGACTTCAACCAAACATGTAACAGTTTGTGAACACTGACAATCATCCATCACTACTAACAATCAAATAGATCAGACAATCAAGAAACATCTCTCACAGTATTCACTCAAAATATCACTGTACAAAATCATCAATTGATAACACAACTGTATGTGCATACAAACTTTTTCCACCAATAATCACTGGAGACTTGACACTAGTGTCCCAACAGGACAAAATGTTACTGCACAATATTCTGAAGTATACACATTAGGTTGTATACTCATAGATCATGACCTTTACTGTTCTTTATTTTAACTATATTAATAAATTATCTTTCTAAACAAAATAATTGTTTATCCAATGCTAGGACCATACTATCAATGACAAGACATTCTACATAGCTTGGGCCACAACTACACAAGACCTCCTAAGAACTTCCTATATAACGTTATGTACTGTAACTCTACCAGACAGTAATTTAATTGTATCACTCAAGTACTTCTATCAGGTATGCTTGCTGGAGATACTATTGCTTATGTGGACACTTCTGGTAGAAACAAAAATCTGATGAGATGGCACTTTTAAAAGAAGACATTTTTTTTTTGCTGATCCAGAAGTAAGGTAGATTGAGAGAGAGAGAGGGGGGGGGAAAGAAAACACAAAGAATCATTGAAACATATAACACTACATTCACCAGCAGAAATCATATAGAGCTAATTCTGTACTTAAACATAAGTTAAAGTACAAAAGTATTTTTCCCTGACATCCTAAAAGCTATCTCTTACTTAGTGGTTTTCAAAGAGATTGCAGATAAATGGTTTTTCTCCATTTAAAAAAAAATTGTGTGGGATATTTTGTTAAATGTATAAATAAAAACAGGTCCCAATAACTAATGAAAGACTGTCTTTGAACTACACAGTCCACTGTGTACATAGGTAGACACAAAGATTTACCTCCTCATGACATTGTTCATGTTGATGTAGTAAGGTGTATACACTGCTGTGGGGTTACCAGGCTGGCTAGACTGAACTTGTTGCTGGAAGGCAGCTGGAGGCCCAGCTGCATGGACGTTCATGTTCATCATCTGCATCTGCATAGGCAGCTGTTGCGGCTGTAGGAATCTGTGGGGGTTTGCAGAGATATAATTAGGATTGATCATACCCTGTGGCACTCGGTAGTTGAGGTAGCCAGGGATCATGGAAGATGTTGGCTGTATGGTCACATTGGGGGACAGACTCATGTTGGGATTTAGTGTCACGTTTGGACTACTGGCAGTAGCAACACTTGGCGCTTTACGGGATGTGGAGGAGGTAGAGCGCTGACGCTTGTATGGTGGAGCCGTAGGTTGACCCATGAGAGCAGAATGAGCAGCAGAAATAGGAGGAGTCGTCATAGAACGCATCATTACTGTTGGCGGTGGAGTCATGTTGATGGTGGCAGGAGGAGGAGTCATATTTTGAGGTGGTGTCATCTGCAAGGACTCAACTGGCAAGTCCTGAATGCGGTTGGTCAGTTGTTGTAATTTGATTAGATCACAGTTATTAGGTTGCTGGCTTGTTTGATAGACTGTGCCACCTTGCAGCAAAGCTTGTTGGACCACCATAGGGATTGGAGTGGAGCTCTGCAACAACCTGCCAGAGTTGGGATGTTGAAGTGTTTGCTGGCCACTGGCTTGTCTCTGTTGTTGTTGTTGTTGCTGCTGCTGCCGTTGGAGTTGCTGTTGACTAATGGGAATAATAGTTTGGCTGTATGTGGAGAGAGGTGAGCCATGGTGATGGTAGTTCATGCTAGTTGTGGAAGGATTCATGTAGACCCCCGAAGATGTACTTGTGTGTGCATGCATGGCTTGAAGATTGCCCATATTTACAGTGTCCATGAAACTATTGCGACCTTGGTTGTTGCTACAGTACTGCATATTTTGAGCGCAGTCATAATTCAACTGAGTCAATGAAGAATGCTGGCTGCCGTCTGTGCTCATATCTCCAGTGTTAAGAGAAGCTGCAGAAGCAAGACCTAGTTGGGCAACATTTAGTTCATAGTTTTGTTGCTGCATGCTCTGCAGGTTGTTCATTGAAGTTGGGCCGCTACTAGAGGATGCATGGAAACCCTGTTGCACCCTGCTCTGACTAGATGTTTGTGACCTAGATTTCGGCTGAGTGCGTGAGGATGTAGATTTGCTAGTTCTAGAAGAAGCATTCAAACCCATATTGGCATGTGCTTTAGACTGTGCTATGCCAGGAGATGTATCTATCTGAGCTAAGTGTTTCTCTTGGTGAGACAGCAGGGAGCCACTCATCACAGGGGAAGATAACTGGGATGGGGAAGTCAAATGGGCTGGAGAAGTCAGGTGGACTGGAGATGGATGCTGGACTGGAGAGGTGAGTGGAACACTTCCAACATTTTGGTACTGATCTTCATGGGAGGAAGGTGTATGGATCTGTTGGTTTGGAGTACAGGGGGGCTGATGATGCTGGCCTGGTTTTACTTCAGGTGAGGGGGAAATTAAGATAGGTGAGTTGGGGAACATGCCAGACATAGTATTGTGACCAAGAGTTGAGTGGTGCTGAGGAGGTGAAGATAAAATAGCTGAGTGGTGCTGAGGTGATGACAGAATTGTTGGGTGGTGCTGAGGTGATGACAGAATTGTTGAATGGTGCTGAGGAGGGGATGAAAGAAGAGGGTCAGATAAACGATTAATGGGTGCTTCTGAAGACTGCTGTAGTAGAGGACGACGGTCTGGGCTTGGAGAGGTGGGCTCCATGGGAATGTCATCATCATCATCACTGTTGATCATTACTGGAGCAGGGGCAGGCGGTGGGGAAGATGGAATTTGAGGGTCTGTAGGAGAATCAGCATCACTAAGAGCATCAGTTAACTCATCTATGCTACCAAAGGAAGAAGACTCCTGCCCAACATCAGACTCCACACTAGCCTGCTGTTGTACTTCTGGGCTTGCCACTTTCTTATCTTCATCTGCTTCTTCCAAGTCTTTCACAATGTCTGCCAGATTCTGACTTGCAGCTTTGGTTTCTTCATCTTCAACAGGAGTCACATTCCTGTTGATCTCTGGCTCCTTGGATAAAGTTTCTTTAAGTTTCAAGGATACAGATTCCTCACTATCACTGTCAGACTCGGACAACTGTTTCTTTGGAGGAGTCAAGTGATTCTGTTTCTCCACTACACTATCCTCCTCTTTAGGACTCTCCAATACCAGTTTGCTCTGGGTTAGATTGTTTGTATTATCAGCCTGATTACTGTCATCATCCGATGATGAGGCCGACAAACGTCGGACTTTGGTCATCATTTCTACATTGGCATGAAGTTTGTTGACACTTTCCACGTCTGATTTAACTTTTGGTGTGTTATCTTCTTCATCAGAATCATCATTGTCTCCATCATTATCATCCTCTTCATCATCTGAATCTGAGGAGTCTGAGTTGGAGGAGTCACTGCTGTCACTGGAGGAAGAGGAGTCAATATATTCCTCGATAACTTTACTTTTCTTTGGAGCTGGACTGAGACTAGGGGTTGTAGCAGCAGGCAAGAACTCTGTCTCACATTCAGTCTGTTCATTTTCTGCAGGCTTTTTCTCTTCACTAGTGTTTTCTTGAGTCTGCTCATCAACTGGGCTAGGGACATTTTCTTCTTCCACTTTACCGTTGGAAACATCCACAGCCTGAAATATAAGAAACCCATTGAACTCAAAGTGTAAGCCTAAGTAAATTAAGTACAGACGTGCTAAGAACATTTTTATTTAATTACTTATTGAATCATAGCTTAGTGAGGAAATTTTTAAGAAGCACCATTATGTACACACACAAATAAATAAAAAGGAAGTTTATTTACTTTTCTAGGTCGGCCTGGCCTCCTTCCTGGAATTTTACAAGTTTTATTTCCTTCTTTCTCACTTGGAAGTTTGTCTGCTGCGTTGGATTCTTCATCACCTTCCTGTTTTTTAGGTGGACGCCCTGGTTTACGTTTAAATGGTCTGCCAAGTTTTCTTGGCACATTTTCCTTTACAGCAGGTCGACTAGCTTTGCGTGTCAAGCTTTTCTTGTCTACAGATCTGTCTTCCTTTGAGCGCCTGACTGTTTTGTCAGGCCAGCCAGCATCCTTTGGTGGTCTTCCTGGTTTGCGTTTCTGATTCTTTTTCCCATTAATTTCTTCTTGCTCATCAAACAAATTTTTTTTCTGACATTTTTTTTCTGGAGTTTTGACAGGAGAGTCATAGCTTGGCCTAAATGGAGACGGACTCAATGGACTCAGTGAACAAGAGCTGACTGAAGCTCTAATTGGAGACCTGTCTATTCTGAGTTGCTTCAATGGGGGAGCTGGAGGAAGCATCTTGGCATCTTCTTCTGCATCAAAGTCAAAAGGACATTTGTTGGACTCTGGAGGGATAAAAACACTTAACTATTTAAACAATGACAAATTCAAATCAGTTTAATGTACATACAAATATTTTTATTTGACTGAGTGCAACTCTTAGAATACATATATCAGTGTAAAGATACTTTGACTATACATTCTCAAGATTTGCACTGAACAAAGTTAAAAAAAAGCAAGATTGTGATACACAAACTCAGAGGCGGCCCCCCGTCGGAGTCGGATCCCTGTCAGATCCGCCTATTCGCAAGATGTTTTGGATGTTACTTCTAAGTTGAAAATAATTAACTTCTCGCTGGATGACGGAGGATGGCGAGCAGGGTATAAACCTGCCTTATCTTGATGTTTGGGCACTAGACTTTAGTTCGGATTTATCGTTGGTCCCTGGCTCAATTCCTGTATGCTCCCATCCATAAACTATCGCAATATTTCTGAAAGAACAGTTAAAGTTAAATCATATTTTCAAAAGCCTTTTTTTTTTATCTAACCATGACGGACCCCAACCAACAGACAAAACGCACAAAAAAATGCTTCTTTCATTCTAATGGGGGCACTAAACAATTTTTTTTTTTTAAATCTGATTTTTTAAAAAAAATTAAGAAATTAGTTTAGAATCATGTCATTGCCGGCTTTACGCTAGTACACGAAAGTCGCTGCTAAAAGTTCATTTTAAAAAATGTGCGAGATATCTACATGTCAAGAGCATTTCTTATAGTAACATTTCCTCCCTTACATTTACATAATTGTTTTAGAGTTGGTGTTTTGTTATTAAAAAATCGCTTGCATAATTAATTTTATAAATTAAACGGTTTGCTTTTAGAAAACTAAAAGTAGCCGTTGCACCTAAACTTTTCAAGCCGCATTTAATGGTGAAAAAAATTTTTTTCATATCTCTTCTAGTTTTGGCGATAGACGGACATTTTGCACAAACCTAATAGCGGCTTTTCCCCTTAAGGGGGCCGCTCAAAAACCTACACAAGCTATCTACAGCAGTAAAAAAAATAACCTATACTTCTGGTCTGTCAAAGAGAACAGATACCAAGAGTCTTAAACATTACCAAGTTTTCTGTTTCTCTAACAAAGAGAAAAATTACCTTCATTATACCCAACAGTACCATTAAAACTGAATAAATCTTAAGATCCCTGATAAAATACCAGTTTTTTTAACAGGATATGAGACCTTGGGTTCAGCAACCATGGATATTTCCTTGGCCACATATTCTAAGAGTACAGACAACATACCTTCATTACTAGAATCTCTTCGCTGACGTTTTAGTGCAGGATCCCCCCAAGTCATGCTAGGAAAACGCTTTCTGCCAAAACGTCTGGGCCACTGGAACAAAATATAGTAGATTTATTATTTGTAAAAATTAGTAAAGCACTAAATAGAAACAATGGTGCAACATCAGCTGGGGGAAAGATTAGCCAGGGCTATTCAAGTCATTTTGAAAAAGAAAAAAGTATCATTTTAATTTAATGCTTGCTCATCTGTTGGGTTCAAAGACTAGTACTATGTAGTAAGAATCAATGCTTGCTCTGGCAAATAGATTATTCTCTAGTATTGTAATGCTAAAATCCAATTCAAGCTTAATATACACAAAAATAATTTGGGAAAGTTTTTGCAAGAGTTTTAAACTCCTGAAATAATACTGTCAGCATTGATTTGAAAAAGCTTTTCTTCCATGAGAACTACTCGATGCTTTGACTTATTTTTTAAATTCTTTTTTTTTTTAAATTCAATCAACTTGTTTTTACAAAGTGTTTGAAGTCCTTTTACCTTGTTTTTTTTTTCTAAAGTTAGTGACATGATAATGAGCTCTAGTTTTCCACTATGTGTTTTTAAATATTTATTCAGTTTTGTGTAAAAATTGATAAATGTATTAATTAAAATATTAATATTGTATTCCATTTTGATAATAAATACCTTTAAAGTGACTTGAAAAATGATTTTGTCCAAGGTCATGAGTTTTCTTTTGTGATGTTTGTAATCCAAAGTTAGATAATTAATTTATCAAATAAAATTAATTTGCCAAAAATAGTATTACTTTTCTTCAATTTTAAACATTTGTGCATCTTATATAAGATGAACAAAGTGAAATTTCAATTAGATCAGAACATTGAAACTAATTCTGGATAAATATTGGAATAACTAGTTCTACTTTACAGAACTAAGGGGAAATAATATGAAATAACTTAACCTTGGACTAATGATTGTAAACAATCAAATGGCAACAAAATATTTGAAACCAAATTCTCATAGAAATTGGAAAGGAAAATAAAAACAATAGAAAATGCTAAAATAATCAATTGATGAGCATATTTTAACCAAAATTCTTTTTAAAAATCAAATGACAATAAAAATCTTGATATCAAACCAGCCGAACAAAGTTTGAAAAAACAAAAAAGGGTTTCAATAAGTATAGTAATTTTTGAGTCTTATTATTTATTGGTTGTTCTAGAAAACTAGCAAGCTAAGTCTCTCAATGATTCAATAATGATTTGTTTTTCCAATTAGCACCTACAGCAATATCACTCTCTCTCTTTTATAATACATATTTGTGATTTTTAGAGTAGGTTAAACAAGAAAATGCCCAAATTTGTCATCCCACTGTTAGAACAATGAAGTCTATAAACAGTTTTCATGCTTCAAAGTTCAGTACTGGTATTGTGAATTGAAAATACAGGTAAGAAGAGAATACACTTTAAAACTATTAACAATCACCTTTCAAAATAGTTACCATTTTTCCAATTAGTTATTCTACCATGAGGTCACCATTTTACCTAATTTAATGAATAAATGTTTATGATGGCCAATGATTTTAGGAAGTCTATTTTAAACCATAACAAAATGTACAAATGGGGATGTTGTCAATCAAGTTTCACAGTAATTGTGTATCACCAGGGTTTATTTAATGTCAATTGATGTAAAAAATATTTAAGATAATTTTGATCAACATTTATTAGACTTGAATATTCCCATTTAAATCTTTCTAATTTTTTTACAAAATCAATGAGTTGGAATAAAGATCAAGTCTGGAACCAAAAGAAACTTAGAATGGAAACATCTTGGTAAAAAGACTCAAATAATTATTTGAGATGCACATTGTGATATCAATATAAAAGTTTTTTTTAGAAGAAAATTGAAACCATAAGTAGTTACAGTGGTGGTGAAGAAAAAAAATGGTCACATGGCATTGTGAAGAAAGCTATTTGTCTTGGATATTATTATTAGGAGGTGAAACCCGTGATATAAAAATAAACAAGTATAGATTGTTTTTTGCACTTTATGTTGTGTTCAAGTAAGAACAAAGAATCCACTAAATCTTCCGTCACAGCTGGAAATATACATAATTCAGCATAAAACAACAAAAAAGTGATAAATCAATAATTCAAAGACAGCTGGAGATTCAAAATATAAATATAAAGAGCTATTGATTGTAGCTAATTTGAAGTAGCTTAGGATAGACATTTAAACAGACATGTTCAAGAGTTTTCTTTTTCTTATTCATTTTCTGAAAAATTATTTCATCACATCACAATTTACCTAAGTGGACTTAGAATCAGCAATGGCACAATAAAATGAGAGGGTATTTAGAAATCTTAATTTCAATAGAAGAAGATATTCAAATAACTAATTATTTCATATCAAAAATATTTATGCTTGCCCCAATGGATGATGAAGCTTTCAATAATCAGTATCATGATGAAGAAAAACATTTTGAGTGTACATAATATGACAGTGACTACAACTTGCTAACTCAATTAGAGACATTTAGTTTTTAAGTAGAGTCATTTAGTTCATAAGATCAACTAAAATTAAAATATATCAAATTAAACATGCAAGTCTCATGCAAAAATGTTTAGACAATAATATATACCAGTATATAAAAGACATACTGCGAAGCATACCGTACATTATAAATGAAATACAAAACACTGGAGTACTATAGACACAAACTCTGTACTAGATTAAGTGTAAAGAAGTGCTCTACCTTGTCTGTCTGCTCATCAACTGGTGGGGAACCTAAAGAACTGGAAGACTTGTGCAGTTGTTCAGTTAATTGTTTACGTTCCTGGACTACATTCTCCACAGCATTTCTCATTTCATTTAACTACAACAAACAAATTAGTCATGGTGAGGATGCTCTACTCTACAGGGACTCAAATCATGGTGCACTAAAGATTAACAATCATTTCAAACATTGACTCATAAGGTGATCACACTAAACAATGTAATGCACTGGATAGAATTGAATGGACAGATACAAAAGAATGTAGTAAATAAAACAAACAAAAAAAGATACTATAGAAGGTAGTGATGAATACAACAGAATATAGAGGATACAATAGACCATGCAGGGAACAACAAACAAATGTGATCTTTACCTGTCTATCAGCCTCATCTTCTTCATCACTGAGAAAGGATTTACTGACCACAGGGGTCCAGTGGAGATTGTCTTCATTCAATGTAAGGGGGGGTTTGTTCTTAAGTTTATCCATGAATGAGTCAACCATCTGATAATTCACAGCAATCTGTACACTGTTAGTGGAATATACTTGTTCTCAGGTTACACATGTTTATAATAGTGTATTATTAACTTGTTTCACAATAAAATATAGAGCTTTTGCTTTCAACATAATATAATAGAAAAAGAACAAGGCTGCTTTGAGAGGACAACTACTGATTAGTTCCTACAGATTTTGGGTTTTCTAAGAAGGTGTGTTAGACAACTCAGTAAATACATCTCAGCTCAGGGTAAGCTTTAATTTTAAACAAACAATGTACTAAAATTTGCTTCATGATATCCTTAACTTATATAAGTGCTGAAGCTTTTTTCATAAAGTCCTTAACCTTGAGTTATCTGGACTTTAAAAATCTTCCAGAGCTCTAGATAAAAAGTCACACTTGGTAAGCCCATTTCCCATTTACTGAAATTTAGTTTTTATAATTGGTCTTTTGCCATTTTAAACTCTGGACAATAACATTCTACAATGGATATTTCAAAGAGTTTCAGGTTGTCAGCAAAAACTTTCTGCTTTCCATCTGAAAATTTTAAACATCCCTATCGCTGGCTTTAGTTTCTTTGCCAGCAGATTAGGCTTTAAAACCTATGTCAAGGTAGAAGATTTGTTGTGCCTGTCACATCTACACTAAGCAGTGCTGTAGCAAAAGTACATTCTTTGAAAACAGCTCGTGTCATAAATCTTTGCTTCAATAAATGAAGCATGCTAAAGAGGTCTTGGGCCAAAAAGGGCAACAGATTGATATTTGTTTTTTAGTAAAGGTTGCAAAACCTTTTCAATTGAGATGAAGCTTTGAATTTCGGCAAACAGCCCATGAGGTGCTCAAAAGACTTTGTGTTGATTGCCTTCTTGGCAGAAATTAAAGGCTGTATGAATTTGTGTGTGTTGATTGCCTTCTTGGCAGTAATTAAAGGCTGTATGAATTTGTGGGATTACTGGCATAGCTGTGGGTGTAGGACAAGTGACAGTCACTGTTGCAGGCTTTTTGACAAATATAGCAGCCATCTGATTTACCAGACTCTAGCTTGTGCTTATCAGACTTCAGATGCAAATTTAAGTGTTGCTTCACCCATGTTTGAAATGACAACAAAAAGCTTTAGTATCACTGACTGACAATTTTTGAAGCCAAGATTTGTAGATTAGATATAGATCTATTTTTTCAAGCCACAAAGTATTAACCTTAAATGATGTCTCATTTAGGCATTTTAATACAAACATAGGCTATAGATCTAAATCTAGATCTAGTATTCAAGAAAAGTCCAATGATCCAACAATCAAATATCAAGTAGATTAGATCTATGATTCTTGTATAAGACTAGATTCTAGATCTAGCTTAGATTGAACACAGTGAGACAGTGCCTCGCACAATAAGAAATGATCTATAAATAGATGTAGAATTAGGACACAGAATCTAGATCTATTTATTGAATTCACAGTGCACAGAAGTAATATGATATCATAATGTAGTCCAATGAAAATATTAAGGCACAAAATGAAACAGGAAATGCTAAGTCTTAAAATTATAAGGTCTGAAGATGCACAGCATTGATCCAATTAGATGAAAATGGAAGTGTTCATTAAAAAAATGTATCCAATAATGATACCTTATATAGATCTATCTATTGTCAAAGAGCAGTAAACACATACTGCCCAGACTCAGAAAGGCTAAATTTGAATTTATTTCCACCTTTGACAGTCCATATGCTGCTTTTTTATTTTCTTGATCAGTGAAATTTCAGGACATTCAAAGAAATATTTTTATTATTCCAGGATATTGGATGACAGCCTGGTTGTGTGATTTGTGCACTGGACTGTCAATCGGGCATATCTATGGTCCTAGGTTCAAACCCTGCCTGCTACCATCCCCCATAGTCCTGCGGGAGGTTTGGACTAGGAAGTAAATTATCTTCAAATCTGAAACATTTACAACATCCAGCAATCTGTTTGCATGAAACTGTGAAAAACAGGTTTTTTAGTCACAAAGATTCGCTTGAAATTGTCCATAATTTTTGTATACAGAGATTTAATACATTGTTACTTATGCAGCTGCAACCAAAAAAGGGTTTTTGGAACAGGTTCTGTGGTAATGTATTTAGCATAATAACTCTAGATCTAGCTAATCTTCACATAGTTCACTGCTTCATGCAACGTTGGGCAAGCTTCTGAGCCCAGTGGTCTCAGGTTCACATCTTAGTGAAGACAAATTAGGATTTTTAGGATCCCCCAGAGTCTAGCCACCTCTGATGGGAACCTGACACTGACTGGCGGTTGGTCATAGTGCTGGGCACTGCTGGCCACATGACAACCATATTGACAGCTGGCCTAAGAAACAGATGACATTTACATCATCTGGCCTATAGATTGCAAGGTCTGAAAAGGGTACTTAAATTGTATTTTCATGCAAGTGAATCTCTATGTACTCTCATTGCCTATATTTTATAGTTTATTCATTTTAAAATCAATTAAGTAATTACTTCTATCAAGGAAACCACCATTTCTTTTCTGGAGTCAAATAGCCATACATTAATTTTTTTCTTCACATATTTAGTGACAGAATGTAGTAAGGTGTTGGAGATTGATAAATCCGACCAGTGGGGCATGGGTTTTGTACGCACAGACTGTTTTTGGTGCACAAACTGATAAATTGGGCTGTCAGGTTCAAAAGGATAATTACAATAATCAAGTTCTCCCTTCAAGCATCCTTATAACTTACAATGATCGAGTTTTACAACTCCCTACTTAATAACTTAAACTATTCAACAACAAACAATTGTTATGCAAATGATGAAAGAAAATACAACTACTTACTTTTTACTATCTGCATCTTGCTTTAAAAAATGAAGCTCTTTTAATGTTTGTAGAATATCCAATGGACATAGTCCTGTTTCTTCACTAATGTCTAATGAGAAACAAAAACAATAATCTAGTTATACAAAGATTTGCTTATTTCATCACATTTAAGGGGACATACGAGTCGGAAAGAAGGAAAAAAAAAAGTTCTTCATTTAGACTAAATATTTTATATTATCTTAATAGTACTTAATAAAACTATTAAAAAAATATAGTTTTTGACTTTATAACTTTGCTGGTTGTCATGGAAACAATCCAAGATGGCCGCCAAACAAACTATAATTAAAAGCTTATAACTCAAAAAATACTTAAGATAAATTATTAATTTTTACACATAAATATCATACATGACAAGTATTAAAAACGCATGAAGGGAAATTTTGTTATCTTTTATTGTTTTTTTTTAATGATTTTTTTAGTGTTGCAACCTTGAAAAATACATAAATATATCATAATTATAAACTTTGAAACGCTAAAACAAAAAAACTACTTCAAATATCAAAAAATGTCTGCATGCGTTTGTAGATATCTATTTACAGAATAAGTATGCCAAATATGAACAATGTAGCTCAAGTAGTTTCAGAGCCTTAGCGTTTGGCAGCTTGAGATATAATACAAAAACAAATAAAGGAGAAAATGCAAAAAAACTAAATAAAATTTCAATTACAAAAATTTTGTCAGGAAAATACTACATAACAGGTATGTAATTTATAGGCTTGTATAATAACTATCTGAAAACATAAAAAAAATAGCTATATTTAGTATAGAGCATACTCAAAATTTCATATAATTATAGCAACCAATTGGTAAAATAAAACGCAAATCGTACACAATTGTATAACGGAGTAATATTTCAAACAAAAAATCTACTTTTTCAAATATCAAAAAGTTTTTGCATGCATTTGTAGATATCTATGTACAGAATAAGTATGCCAAATATGAACAATGTAGCTCTAGTAGTTTCAGAGCCTTAGGGTTTGGCAGATAATACTAAAAGAAAAATAGGATAAAAAATGAAAAAAAAAAAAAAAAATTCAATTAGCTAGAAAAATTTTGTCAGAAAAATACTAGATAACAGGTATGTAATTATAGGTTAGTATAATAACTATCTGAAAACATTAAAAACTTCTAATAGCTACATTTAGTAAACTGCATATTCTAAATTTCACATAACCAATTGGTAAAATAAAACGCAAATTGTACACAACTGTATTACAGAGTAATATTTTAAACAAAAAATCTACTTATTCAAATATCAAAGAGTTTTTGCATGCATTTGTAGATATCTATGTATAGAATAAGTGTGCAAAATATGAACAATATAGCACAAGAAGTTTCAGAGCCTTAGCGTTTGGCAGATGAGGTATAATACAAAAACAGGATAAAATGAAAAAAAAAAATTCAATTACAAAAATTTTTTAAGGAAATTACTAGATAACAGGCATAAAGCATGTAATTTATAGGTTAGTATAATAACTATCTGAAAACATAAAAAAATAGCTATATTTAGTAAAGCATATATATTCTAAATGTCATATAAATATAGCAACCAATTGGTAAAATAAAACACAAATTGTACACAATTATAATACAGAGTAGAATTTCAAACAAAAAAAAAACAACTTATATGCAAATATCAAAAAGTTTTTGCATGAATATGAAGAGATATATGAACAGAATAAATATGCCAAATATGAAAAAAGTTGCAAAAGTAGTTTCAGAGCCTTAGCATTTGGCAGATTGGTATATTACAAATACAAACAAAAACAAAAATTAAAAAAAAATTCAGTTACAAAAGTTTAGTCAGAAAATCATTGAATAGCAAATTATGTTATTTACACTTCGGTATAGCAGCTTTAAAAAATATAATAGTCGATGCCCTATGATTAGAATATCTCTCAGGGTCTTGTCCCAACGCAACAGCTTGTTGGTACCAGCACCAACTATTTTCTCCTAATGGACATTGACGATGATGGCGTTCAGTATCTGTAGACATGGAGTGGTATAGTCCTGCCCAAACAGCATTCCTCATTTTGGAAATATCTGGAATATTGTCTATTATAGCACCACGATAAAAATTTTGTAAACTGTCACATTTTTTTTCTGTTAACCTGCCAACTCCTCTGCCACCAAGATGGCTTTCTTTGGCAAGTTTTCGAAGTGCTGTCCCCATATGTTTATGGGCATGGTTGATACAGTCAAGTTTAGTAACGGCTTTATCAGCATATGGCTTAGACTCAACCACAGCTTTAAAAGCAGAAGAATCTCCATCACTCAGCATCTCGACATACCTAAAATTATATTTTGCCACAGAACGATTCCACAGAATTACAGCACTGTCCTGTTCCATAGCCTTGCTAGATTTGTGGTGATTAGTACAGCAATCATGCTGTTCTTTCCAAACTGCGAGCTCAGTTGCATTCATGCTCTCAGCTTTTTGTTTGTGGCATGCATGGCAGTACTTAGATCTAATATCGAAGTCGACAACAAGACCTGTTAGTAAATCGATGCAGACACCTACACCATAAAGCGATGTAAAGCCTCACTTTTGCCAGGTCCCATCATAACTGACTGAAATGTCAATCAATGGGTTATCACCTCGTTCAATGGCTTCTCTAATGTCATTATCCGTCTCTGCATAAGCTTGACGTATGGCGTTGGCTGTGCGGTTGAGCATGTCTTCCCCAGATTCCACTTCACAATCTGAAGAAAAAACAAAAAAACAATTATAAATTATTTTTTAAATATATATATATAAATTTAAAAAAAAAAAAAAAAAAAAGATGTAGATCTATAGAGAGCCTACATCATACTACATGTATTTTTTTTATCAAAGTCAAAAGTTAGAACATTGTAAAGATTGACGATTGACTCTAGAGATCATATCAGTTACTAGATCTATAGATCTAGATCTAATATATATATATAGATCTATATATATTCAAATATACTCTCTCTATATATTTTTATAAAGATTAAAATTTAACATACCTGTGATTTTATTATCGTGGTCTCTAAAGTAGTCTAAAACTAAAGGCTCTCTGGCTGATTCCAGAAATTCCTAGGACAGTCACATTCAGTCAGTAAGCTGATTCGTATTAGCAATAGTCCATAATTGCTCTGTTTCTTGTAGATCTAGATGTATATCACTTGGAAATCAGTATTTATTGAAAGATGATCTAATTTCGATCTGGATGCACCACGTTGTCCTTCTGATGATGGGTCTAAACTAGAATTAGATCTAGATCTAGTGGAATTTCCATCCAGCTTGCCAGATAGCATAACATTTCTTGCTTTATTGAGCTTCTCTAGCATTCTTAGTCCCTTTGGTCGAGGCATTTTGATGTAAAGATATTTACTTTGATGATTACAAATATCAAACAACTGAAACGTTCTTGTGCAAGGCTTTCAGTGACTTTCGCTACAAGAATGTGTTTACGCTGTCGGCCATTATGAAACGCCTTTTCCGGATGAAACGGCGTATTCTGATTAGTCGCTTTTTTCCGAGTTTTGCCGATGTGCCATATAAGGAAATTTCCGTAGTTTATATAGCTCGGATAAATACGAATAGCAAAAAAACATATAAATCCATTAGTTTGAACCCCAAATAAACATATAAATCGAATCGTGACCTTTATTTTGATATATCATAGTCCTAGCTTTGTTAGATAGGTAATATCGTATCCAAGGTGTAAACATTGATAAATTTCGATGGTTTGTAAATAATCATCAAAAAGTGTACATGTTCAAAGTCAAAATACACATATTTACAAACATTTTTATGCTAAAACATAAAATGATTCATTTAAAATAAAGGTTAAATTTTCAAAATCTGAAAGAAAAGAAAATCGAAAAAAAAATTAAAAAATCGTCATTTTCCGACTCGTATGTCCCCTTAAAATAATCATTTTTAGGCAAATAGAGCTTATTTTTTTAAAAAGCTATGATTTAAGAGATTTAACTATTCAGCTATAATATCATGTGGTTAGTGCAAAGTGAAAGATTTTTCTGTGTATCATCCTGTCAGTATGGATGCTGTTGAGCAATGGGAATGTGTTTCTCTTGTAGAAATAATCTAGATCTAACCAAAAAGAATAATTCAAACATATAATAGGCTGCTAAAATATTAATGTGCAATTACAACATTATTCTTATGTAAGTCTAAGTAATTTAACTTTTTTTTAAAACCTATTCAAAGCTTGCACTATCAATGTAGTTTTATTTTATGACAGAGTGGCATGTTCATACAAACAGTTAAATTATTTGGAAAATTGTAGGAGTTGTACATAGTTCTTGCCTTAAGATTTAGAGAAACACTTAATGATTGTATTCATATTTATTGCTGCATTTCTTTTAAAACTTTTGTTGGAAGTTCCGCTGTGTCCTATCAAAACCATTTTCACCAGAAAATGATACTAATCAATATTTATGTAACTTCTAGATCTAGTTCAAGGTTTTGCAAAGTTATTATTGTTATTTTAAAAAATTGATTCAATTAACATCAAAAACATTCATCTAAATACTTTGACTTACTTCTAATGGACACAGCTTTGTCTCTGTGGCATGAGAAATACTGAAAGATGATACTTCGCCAATAAGCCATATAACTAACAGCACCAAGTGCAGATAATGGTTTCTCTGGGGAACCAAAACATTCTTCTCTTCTTGATAAAAGATAACCTGGCCAATGAAAGATGAAGCATATATTTAGTCCAACTGATACAGATAAAAGTAGTGTTACAGGGTAAATAGTAACATTATAAATAATTGAATTTATTATGAATGATCAACTGTGCACAATCAGATGATGGTACAATGTGAATGAGAAATTACTTATGGCCTAAATTTTGCAGATGTGCCAAAAACCCAAAATATCAAATAATATCATTATTAAAACTGATTTAGGTTTTAATACTGAGAAGTCGAGAGTATTTTGTCAGTCTGTGGCAATGGGATTCATTCCTGCTGAATTTAGGTTGTCTTAATCTTGCTGATGAATACATTATGTTAATGACATAAAAATAAACGTGACAGTGAAACAATTCAGTCAATTAAAACTAAAATTAAGGAAAAAGATCAATGTAGGGACTTACTGAAGTCTATAAGTAGACGGCCATATCCTTTTCTCATGTACTGGGGCATTGTCATAATGCATGAAACATTGTACTTTTGTTGACAGTGTTTTTCCTGGAAATACAGAATATAGCATTAAAAAAACCCACAAAACTTCAGATTTGTTCATTTTATAATTCTTTTATTAATATTAGAGCAGTTATTCACAAATTCCATCCATTATTTTTTCTTTGCCTATTACAAAGATGTAGAACCTTTTTCAGCCCAAGGTTTCTATACATTTCCAAAGTGCATGTCATGACAGAGCAGATACAGCCATTCTTATAACAAAGAAGTAATAAATAGTGAAGTGAATGAAGTTATTTATCTTAAATCAACTTCTAAATGCCCAGCTGTATATTCAAGTAAATCAGAAAATGTTGGAGGATGAGAACTCTACTGAACAAGCACAGAAAATAATAAATACTGGTCTTTGTGATGAAGCAGCTAACCCCTGAGTGTAGTGCAAAAGATGACAGGACATTAAACGCGGCCCCCCCTTTTTTTTAAAAGGTCCACACCTAATTTTTGTTATATTAAAGACAACTTTATGCCATCATTAAGTATTTTTATGAGGTCATCCTACCTGGTAAATTACTGTGCACTCTGATTTTCTGAGTTAAAGGCCCTATGCACTTTTTCCTTTGTTTAGGGATATTAAGAAAGTGTATTCCCTGTTAAATTCTCAAGCAAACAAAACATACAATTACTAATATTTCTTTTCTTTTTTACTGATAACTCAGCATTTACACAGGCTTAGATAACCTTCAATCCACATTAGGCCTAGTTTTCAGGATTCAGCTGCTGCTGCATTAGAAAATTAATTGCCCCTTTGCATTTTTTCAATTATTTATTTTTTAATTGAATTTTGGTTAAAGTGTCAAAAGTTGAGCTGCAAACATGCAAAAGCTGATAAATGATGATTAGATTAGGCTTGCGTGCTGGCAATTTTACATTTATAATATTGCTTATCAAAGGAGGTACTAGCACACACAGACAAATGTGATTTTACTGAAAGGTAATATATAACTAACCTTTGAGAAATAGCCAACAATATGAGAGCCATAGTCATCATTTAAAGTCAAGACATAAAATAGAAATGGCTCCACATCATAATAAAGTGTTTTATGATCTAAAAAGAGTTTGGCTAAGAGACACAGATTCTGACAATATAATTTGCTAGTTTGTCCGTCCACCTCAAACACAGAGAGGTCTTTGTTGCGATAGATCTCATCTGCTGGGGGATGGCGCAGTTCACACTTGTCCTAGAAAAAAAAAAAGATAAAACAAAGCTATTATTTCATTTCAATTTAAAAACAAATTTTCTTAAGAATTAAGTTGCTTTATTAATACTACTTTTAAACAACTTACAATGTGGCGTCGAAGACTATTTCCACTTTTCATGTACTTAAGGCAATACTCACAGATGTACAACTTTGGTAAGCTGAAAAGAGACAAAATGACATCACTAGACATCATGTACAATACAATGGCAGAATTAGTCATACAAACAATGAAATTACTCCATTTAATTATCAGTAATGACTTTGATATCAACACAATAAAATTATTTTTTTTGATAAATTTTATAAGTAATCTTAACCAAAAAATTGTAGCTAACTAGTTGAAAGGGATTGTGGCAGTTAAACTATTGGTAAGAAACATTCATTTGCTTTTCATGTATAGTAGTTTGAATCATATAAAATTACCCATTGTTAATAAACTCACAGTTAGTGTTTGTATATATATAGTATAGTATTATATAATATAGTATTATTACACTTGAGTGGATTTATTGAATTCAACATCCTTTTTTTGTAGCCATTTTTTAAAAAGCAAATAATATTGTTAGAAATCCTAAATTAGAATATAGCTATGAGCAAAATAGATTGTAATCAACCATGGAAGAAAACATTTGCTGATTTTGCATGATGTTCAAGGTTATAAGGAACAATAGTCATCTTCATGAAACACTTTTTAAAACTTTTAATTGAAAATTTGTATCCTTTTAACATTTATTGTACTACGAATTTGCAAAACATAACTAGCCTGGTAAAATGACAGACAGTAACATAATGAAATGACAATAAAGCATACAGGTGATCCTACCTGGCATACTCCTGAGGGTAAGGAGATGAGTACCATGTTTGTATCTCAAACTGACCCATTTCTATACATGGAGGATAGCGAGGAGTTTCTACAACAGGTTTGACATCTTCCCCTGTTTCACTTTGTCTTTCAAAAGATGGTTTGGGTTCTGGCTTAGGTAGAGCCTAGAGAAGAGAATGGTTCAAGTGTTACTAAAAGAGCAACAAGAAAGAATATGCCTGCACCAAGTGGATCAGTAATAAAAGGTACCATGTACTATGTGTCATTGGCTGAGTAGGCACTGCATAAATGGCCTAAATTTCTTTAGCAACTAGAATGATTTCATTCAAATTCATTTGTATATTCTAGCAATGAAAAAAAACCTGGTTACATCATATCCTTTATACTGAAGATACACTAGACTCGAAATAGTATAACAAGTGATGTGATTATATGCTCATGGTTCATTCAATTTTGTTCATTTTACTAATACTACTATTTTTATTTAAGGAAATCTATTTCATGAGAATACAATAGTGTGATTTAAACTTTTCTATAATCTCAATAGTTGTCTTAATATTTTTAACTTAAGAAGGTTTTTTTTTTTCATTCCTTGGATTCCTGACTAATAACCTTTTCACACTCAGATCTAATCATAGCCTATTAAATACTTGTGGAAAACTCCATAAGACTGAACAAAAGGAAACAAAAAGATAAATATTATGGAGAAAACATACAGACCAATGGGAGAACAATAAAATATTTTAATCCCATTAATGAGGTTAGTTACTTGCATTAAGACCAAGACTGCTTTTTTGAAACTTAGTGATTACAAGGACTCTTTTTTCAATCAAAAAGCAAATTTCCACAAAAGATAACAGATACAATACATAGAGAAGTCCATGAGTGACTACACACTGATGTCTTGATATTTTTCACATTCATTAGTCTACAAGTAGTCCAGATACAGTTTGGGGACCAAGTTAAGTATTTGCACCATTTGTTCTAGCTTCAATGGACAGAAGTCACCCACTTCGTACAAATTGACTAGTTACAATGGATTGGGTGTCAGTTGTCTAAGATTTTTGTTCAGAAAGTTCATTTAATTATGGTAGGGTTAATGTGTGATTTTGAATGACATAATGCATATGTTAGCAGGTTTTTGAATACTTGTACTAAACAAATTAACCAAGATAATCTCTTGTAGTTTAATGCTGTTAAATTTGTACAAGATACACTTCAGTGCTCCAGATCACCATCATGATATTCAGCAACATGGATGACATAATGCATATGTTAGCAGGTTTTTGAATACTTGTACTATACAAATTAACCAAGATAATTTCTTGTAAGTTTAATGCTGTTAAATTTGTATAAGATACACTATAGAGCACCATCATGATATTCAGCAATAATGTCTGCTCATAACAAAAACAATTTAAAGGAAGGAGCTAGCCTACAGTTTGCAATCAGCAAGTAAAGTAAAAATGACTAAGAACATGTTTGATTTACAGCACATATGGAAAAAGTTTTTCAATTTAAGTTCTATTCAGATAAGACATAAGTGGAAGTTCATTTTTAAACATTTATAAAGGTTAAAATGAAAAACTGTCATGGAATCCCCATATTGATGAAACTATAAAAAAATCAAACAAAGCATTAGGGTTTATTAAAAGAAATTTCTATAAATCAAATAAGAACATAAAACTAAAATGATATTTAACCTTGGTTAGGCCAATAATAGAATATGCATCCTCTGTTTGGGACCCCTCAACTCAAGAAAACATTAAGAAACTAGAACAGACACAAAATAGAGCAGTGAGATTCATAACAAACGAATATTCACATTTCACTAGAGTAGCACCTTTAGTAAAATCACTAAATTTAGAAAGCCTTCAGGATAGAAGACTTAAGAGTAAAGTAGCAATTATACACAAAACGCTGAACCATAATCTCCAAATACAAAAACAAAACTTAATAAAATACTCAGAAAGACACAAAGATAAAGGCACATTCCTCGTCCTATATGCTAGGACAAATCTGTACAAATGCTCTTTCTTCCCTAGTGCCATTAGAGCATGGAATGGTTTGCCTGAGCTAGCCAGGAAAACCAGTGACTTGGCAGAATTTAAGTCACTGGTAAATATGCATGACTGAATGCATGACGCGTAGGACGTAATCATCTTCTTTTTTGAAGTAACGTCTGTATTATATAAGATAAGATTCAATGGTTATACATTTGTACAAGTTTTTTTCATTCAACAATCTTCAACTCTATACAGTATGGCAAAAAAGATTTTTTTTTTACCTTATCTAACTCTCTTTGAGCCATTTCCTGGGCTTGTTTAAAAAGTGTAACATCTTCTTCTGTCACATATGTTGGCAGGATCATACCAGCTTTTGTACGAATGGTATCTGCAGATAAAACAGCCAGACAACTGATTATAGGAAGCACATTGTATATTTCAAATTGAAACTATGTTAATAGATTCAGAATTGAACTATAAAATGTACAGAAGAAAAAAACAACAAAAACAGAACAAATTTAACTTATAACAACTTACTTTTATAATGCATGCAACAAAAAAAAATGGCACACATCTTTCAAACCATTCAGGGTTAGAGTTCAACAAACAAATTACACAACTGTTATAGATTATGGTGTTGAACAGTGCTAGGTATTAGTTGGTTGGCAACAGATTAGCTTTCTTTTTTTTTTAAATAGTTTTTTTTTTACTTCTTCACATTTTTAAAATGACCTTAGGTTAGTATGAGCAGGTTAGAAATCATCTTATCCACATTAAGATTACAAATTACGATTAGATTACAATCAGAATGAACATTCATAAATACAATTTCCCCACAAATTAGATTGGATTCAATGTCCCACTGTTTAGGTGATAGATGAACTAGCTAATACTGAAGTGGAACTTAATGTAAATGGGGAGTCTCAACACAACAGGAGCTCTAAAGAGGACATTATTGGTGCAACATATAACATGTACACATGAGTAGAAATCAACGCAGGCACTCTCAATCAAACGGACACTTAAATAAAATATACATGGGCTTTAATCACTGGAGATGGGGGAGACGGAGAGCTTACCCCTGAACATTTGGCTGCCTTCGAGCCTGCCAACTCTCCTTTGTGCCAAACAAGTCCTGCGACCCCGAACACCTTTATTAAAGCCGTCCTGGGACCCGTATTGACGAAACTCCTGCAAAGTCATCTGCATAAGGTTATTCATCTCCTCCCACCAAGATAAATGCCGCCGGGATGACAGAGCAGAATCAGATTTCTTGGAACAGCTGTCACTTATACACACATTCAAACATTGGCCATCACAGTGAAGTGCTTTGGGGGAATCCCAGCAAGAAGTACAACAAGAAGAACAAGTCAGGTTGGAGCCAGACAATGAGTTGGAACTAGGCTCTGTTCTAGAAGTGTACACCGGTAATGCCCTCTTGCGCTCACCTGTTGCATTAAAAAACTCTGACAGACCATCAAAAAGCCCACGTAACTGACCACTAAGTGGAGGCCCCCCAGTTTTTTTGCGTCCCCTGGAGGCCTGAACTAATTTTGAACGTTTTATTAATCTACTAGCTGTCTGATGAGCACTTGTAGTCCGAGTGTTTTTTTTATCACTTTGTTTTTTATAAGACATTTTCTGACTAGAGTTAGTGTTTTCCTCCATCAGGCCTAGAAGGGGAGGCTGTATTGCACTGAGGGAGACTCGTGAAGAACGTTTGTTAGATGGGGTGAAAAAACGTGAGAGACCATCAACCAAATGTTTGGTTTCTGGAAGAATACTAAGCGTTTCTAGACAAGCCCCATTCAGTGCAAACTCACTAGGAGAGAGCACTTCACATTTGGATGCATCCTCATGTTCACTTTCTTCACTGCTTTCAGATTTCACTGGCTTTTTTCTGACAACTTTTAATTTCTTCAATTTCATTTTTTTAGCTGCTTGCAATAACCTAGTGTTGACAAAAGGAAAAAAGAAATATACAAATAAAATTGACTATAAAACAAATCTGTAATAAAATATTTGTAAAAAAAAAAACAATGCTTAAGTCGAATGAGAGAATGTACATTTTCCTTTTGAACAAAAGTCCAGCCATTGAAAGATCTTTTTTAGAAGCTTTTTCTCTCCTACATAATAGCATTAGAAAAGTATGTGGGGTACAAAATAGATATCTGATTAATAAATCAATAGATTACTCTCTACATAAAATTTAATTTAAAAAATTTCTTCACAGACAACTAATTCTAAACCAGTTAACACCACAATATTTAAGAGAATAATAGCTGAAAAGCAAAACAATATATATAATATATATATAAATGATTATACTAAGAAATAAAAAATAAAAAAAACTAAACTAAACTAAGAAGAAAAATATTGATAATATTCAAAGAAATACAGACAAGTTGAGAAATAGCATTAATGTGCAAAGCATTAAAGTGTCAATGAGTGTTAACACCTTACCTTGCTTTCTTCAACTTCTGTTTGGATGTAGCTTGAATCTGAGATTTAATATTTACTGTGTACAACATTGCTGCCTCCAAAAAAGTCTTGCCTTTCTTTGTCCCTCGTTCTGGGTCGCACAAATTACACTTCCAGTCTCCTAATACATATATAGGAAAAAAGAAATTTAACAACAAATAAATATTATTTAGTATTATAATAATATAATAACAATGTCAGTAAAAGTTGACAAGGGAAAGATAAGAAGGTAAAAACATACAATTGAACACTGAAATTCTAAACACAGATTAAGACTTGTACACTAAAAAACATATTCAATTTTAAATCATGAACTAAATTTAATAACATGAATGTTGGATATTTTAAGATCATTATAAAACATTAATTGTTTAAAAAAAAAACTTCAATGTTCCCTGTTCTATTCTTTTTGTTCTTCTTTATAGACTTCTAAAACTACAGACAATGTTTCATCTAACATATGTGTTTAGATCTGTCATTGATGCATATGGTATAGACTAGATATCAGAACACTACACTGGTATAAGATTTAACCCGCAGAGCCTATCTGCCGATCTTTTGCTCACATAATTCTAGAAAGTAATGACTTTGTACACTTACCCTTTGGAGGTTTAATGATTGGAGGATCACAGCAGGCCATGTGGAAACCTCTATCACAGAAATCACAGAATAACATATCATCCTGCAATGTTCAATACCAAATAGAATATTTTTGGATGAGACAACACAGTGATGAAAGTGAAGAAAATACAAATCAATATTTTTGCTTTTATTCCTTTTTTGAATAAATTGTACAGACTCAAGGACTATATTACCACTTTTCTAAATTAAAATTGTATTTCCCTCAACATGCTTACTTACCTCTTTACCAGATTTACCACAAAAAGAACACTTTTTACAATTGATACACTGCCATCTAAGTTTACGAACTTTTGCAGTGAGCTCAGAAGAAAATTTCAAACATGAAGGATGACCTGTAGAAAATGTTTACACAAGTAATACTTACAAAGTTTTAGAGAGTTACAACTCTATATATATATATATGCATGCTTCATTTTTCCCATTTTGGTGTCACTCAGTTCATATACAAATGTTATGTTTTACCTTAGCAGTAACAAAACAACAATCTTAAGACATGGAATAGAACAAACTGATTTGTTATAATTCTAAACCATTCTTCATGCACTTTAATAGCATTTAATTTATTATTTCACTTCATGCATGTTCCATTCTATCTATAGTTATTTGCCATACACAAATACTAAAGGTTGAGACTTTAAAATTCAAATATGACTGCAATAGAAATTTATTATATGCAGATGATTGTGACCTGAATACCTCAAGCGAAGCATATGTTCAAAAGAGTTCCCCTTGCTAAGGCCTGCAAAATTTGACATGATTATCAATATATAATATACTTTTTATGTACCAGCCTCCTCCCAATGTGAGAGGATGTAACCATGGAGCTGGAAATACCTATAGGTAGTCAGAAATTAGTGAGCATGAAAACATTTTTCTATTTGATAAGACCAATCAATTATCAATAAATGCCTGTGCTGCCAAAGAAAAATACACCAATCCTACACCTCATAAAGGACAGTATCCATGATACAGCAACAAAAGGCTCTGTCTATAATGAAACATGAAGATTTTACTTTTGTAATAAAACCAATATAGGGGAAAAGTGCAAGCCCTAGATTACAGAAAACATATTTCTATTACATTGTACAGCAGTTTGATCAAAAGAACTTTGTTAAGCTGGTCACAAACAATTAAGTTTTAGTTCTGCGGGGTCAATAATAAAAACACTAGCATCTGTTTCTAAGCAAGAAATGGTGCAGCAGATATCAGTAAGGATGTTCCCCCGTCACTAAATAGTGGCATGTGCTATCCAGCGAGTCGACTAGTACTCTGTAAATCAAATTAGCTTGATTAAAATATTATATCATGAGTCAGAGTAGACCCAAACAAATGTTTTGCATGAATTTCATTTTTGCCAGACGTTGTTAATTGGCTGATAAAATGATAATGCAAATAATTGTAAGTACTGGTGAAAGAAATCATAAAATGTATAAATCCTAAAAACAAAAAAATGAGATGTAAAGCATTGAAATGTATGAGCCACACACAAGCTATCCACACCAATGTTGCTATAATCTAACATGACTGTCATACATTTTATCTATTCAACACTGCTCGCTTAATCAACATACACAAGACCTTGGTATGTGCGCCACTGTTTTTACATTCATCACATGTGATTTAATTTGTAAATTGTAGATTTCTGTCTACCATTCTTTTTAGGTGACAAGTTAGGCAATGTCTGAGGTCCAAGTAGGGAATTCAGGTTCCTGCACAACTTCATGTAATCTTAAAAAATAGAGTATCCATTGGGGAGTCTATGAGAAATACTTTTGTTCCTATAGGAGCATGTACATCCTACCTTCAAATCCATCTGTGTAAATGTTGCCATATCTATAACATAGTTCCCTAAAGTGGACTTGTGTATTAGGGTCTATGTTTCCTTTTTTTAAAGTTGGATAGGGATCAATTTACAACACTTGAGTCACAAAATGTACTCACCACTGCTGCCACAATCTGCACAAGAAATCAAATCTTCCCATTTTCCTTCTCTATTTTTATCAGCACCTTCAAGACAAAAACTGCACAAAGGTAATGGGGTAGCCTTTTTCTGAATGAAGAGAAAATAAAGTTTACAACACATTCATTATATAATTATCTAGCATTAAATTAATGAAATATAATACATTTTTTATTGTGGCATTTATTAAGGGTGAAAGAACAAATGTCTGTCAAACAAAACATTCCAAATATTTAATGGCTGTCAAGTTGTGTGTAATAGCCAGTGTCCTAATGTGAGAAGATAATTTAGGTTAGGGAAATCTACTCACAGATCTTTGACATGTAAGACCTGGACAGAACTGACATTAGAGCAAAGGACAAAGAGAGTGGGAACATTGTGAGATAGGAGACAATTTCTATAGAATAGCTATATATTCAAATCTTGTGGGACACATTTAGACAGCACATACACTAAATAAAGGAATTGCATGACTAGGGACACACGTAGGATGTAATCATTTTTATTTCTTGAAGTAACATCTGTATAAGGTAAGTGATTGTGCCATGAGAGACTAGACAACCTTGAAATGTAGAAATAGAGATTCTTGCAAAAACATGGTTTAAGATAATTTAAATTATTGCCAATCCTATGATAGGAAATTAGCTGATAATTTGACAATAAACAGCTAAGGAGCTTTATTTTAATTTAGTATTGTTAGTGACGTGTTTAATCAGAGCGACTGTCTATAATAACAGTGTCAAGCCAGTAACAATCAGCTTGGGGGAGCTACCATCTTCTACCAAGCAATTCCACAGGTTGCGGATAGTGGAAAAACCCTTAGATACAAGGGTTAGCTGTGAATATCCAAATAAACAGCAGTGGACAAAATGGTTTGCAGTCATGGAGGATGAGGGAAATGATTGCAAAAAAAAAAGCGAGTAGAGGGCGATGAAACTCTAAACCAGGTAGACAAAACTCTAAGCCGGGTTGACGAAAATCATAAACTCATCTTGGAGAGACAACTCTGCAATAAAACAACTGTCTTACTGTGCCTTGCAGATGATCTTGGCTGATCAAAGGCCATGGGTGCATACCCAGAAAGAAAAGCAAGCTGAAGCCCAAGTCAATGGGCCTCCTCAAGCATACCACATTGACACGCAACCTGATCTATGTTGGAGATCAGAAATGATTTTTATAGATGTGGCTTCCTGGCTGTGGAATCCCGCCCGCGCAGGTAAGGGGCCGGGCTCTCCACCTTGAAGGAGGCGAGCTGGTGGTTCTTTTTGCCTATCATAAGCTATCTCAACATGACCCAACACATAATTTTTTGAATCAGAACCAGACACAACAGAATGAGTCAACATATGTTCCAAAAGTCAGGACAAGTGAAACCTGCCCTTGTGGAGCATCACCAGAGAAAGCTGACCATGTCCTCAAAGATGCATAACAAAACTCTGGCCCCAAAACCTTCCTATAGAAAAAAAACTATACAGAAAACTGCCTGATATGGAAACCAATGCGTAGTTCTCAGATATAGGATTACTGATCTGAACACTCCTACATGTAAAATGAGAAGGAAGAAGAAGAAAGAATAAGTAAAAATCAGGGTTAGCTAGAGCCAGTTCTGTATGTCAGTGTCAAGTAATGTCAAAACTCTAGATTATAGGTGAGCAGCAACAGTCTTATAAATCTTATCTTATACAATACAGACGTTACTTCAAAAAAGAAGATGATTACATCCTACGCAGTCAAGGGGAAGAGGTTGACAACAAATAGGTGCATTGCTGTAAATGCAGCTTTGATTTAAATTACTATGTCAATGTTACTGCTAACCTGTTTCACAGTTGATTACATGTTCAATGTTAGTAATTTAAAAAAATTAACGATTCATTTAATGTAGCAATGTATTGAAAATAGTTATTGTCCATGAAATTAACATTAACAATTTAGTTAACATTATTATCTCTTTATAATCAAATATATAATATCTATAATACTATATTTTAAAAAAACTACTCGTGTTTAAAAAAAGTACTTAGATTTGAAATAAAAAGTTGCATTAATATCCATTTCATGATTTGATGAGCAAATTACTTAATATCTGATAGAACTGATAGATATAGTGATTAGTTGAAAAAAAAAAGGCACAGCGAGAAGTTATTGACAGCGGCCAAGCCAGGCTCATATAAATAGAATGACTTTGTGATTGGTTAAATTTAAGTTACTAGAAATGAAAAAGAGAAGCTAAAATTTTAAGGACTTGCTCAGCCAAGATAATCAGAAAAAGAAAATATAGTGTGAAAGTAATTATAGAGTTGTTGTTTTTTTTTTAATGTTCCTTATCATTTTAATAGGACAAACTTGATTTAATTTGCTACCAATGCTAATAATGATACTTGACCTTATAGTTTTTGTTATTCCTAAACAAAATTTATAAACTTTCTAAACTCACTCTGCTATAACTCATTAATTAAACTTATAAAAATAAAAGGTAGTTTAGCTTACCCTGTTGCGTTCAAAAGGCAATACTACTTCTACATCTGCCAAATTAACAGAAGGACTTTCTTTGACTTTCCCCTCCTCAACAGCAAGTTGAACAAATTTTCCAACCTGCACCAGTTTTTTTTGTTGTATTGCTCTTCGTACACAAGTGCGCAAGTTTTTCATTAGAACTCCACTTTCATTTCCTTTCACAGTATATTTAGAATGAATATATCTTTCAATGGATTTTAACATCATACCCTTAGGTTCCTGGGATTGTTTTAAACATTGAATAACTAGTTTTGTTAAATCAGTTTTCTTATCCAGTTCTAATGTTTTAGCCTGACTTTTGACAGGAACTTGCAAAGCTGGATCTTTATATGTAAAATCATTGTTATTTTCGACTCGTAACAGCTTGCCATTTTGAACAGATAGTTCCAGCTGTTCAAGAATGGACTCTTCTGTCACCTGATGATTTTGACGAATAGCATTTATAATTCTGTCCTTATTTGGACGCTGCTTCTGGTGCTTTATTTTGTGGACAGCTTCTAGAATCCATTCTAAATAAGTAGCATTGACCTCCACGGTTTTATCCGTTTCTTTAACCATTTTTATTTTTTTCTGAAGAATTTGAAAATAAAGTAGTGGAATTTATGTTTCTTAATCACATGACTTCTTTATATCAATAAGTTAGGACAGCTGTCATTTTTAAGAACGCCAGAATGCCAGTAACATACCTGAAAGTATAAAATAACTTTATTTTAAACAGATATTCATGAAATAGAGAATATTTATATTATATTTATTGTTCATGATCATTACATCTATAGACTTTATACACTGATTAGATATCATTAGATTGATTAGATCTAGAATCCATATCAAATTTCTAGAATTCTATTCTAGTCTAGGTCTAGACTTAGACTCTTCAAGGTTCTAACCTAGAAGTAGAAGAATATATACTAGATTTCTAGCTCTGTCAAGACTCTAGAATCTAGATTAGTAGATCTACTTCTACTAGACTCTTCAATGACTTCATAAGATAAGAATAGAGTAATATAGAGGTCTAGAGTCTAGATTTTAATTTAGATCTACCATTCCACACTATACAGTTAATACAGTAAGTACTCCACACTCCAGCAACTGAGTAGACTTGGAATTGAGTCTGTGAGAGGATTAGATCTTGATGACATTTTGATTTATCAATATTAATATTAGATCTATCTAGCTCCAATTAAAGGCAATAAGGACAGTTAAGACAGACAAAGTCACAAAGAGAGACTGTCAAACTCACCAGTCTAGAATAGTCTCTAGAGATTTAATAACTTAAATTTAATCATTTATGAATAAGATTGATTGTTGAATCAGTGATTGACTAGCTAAAAAATATAGATCTAGTCACTAGCAAGAGTCTAAGTCTAAGTAAAAAGTGAATATTTTTATTCTTACTATCATAACTATGTGAACTATGTCTATTTACTTATCTTAGACGTCTTAGTCTTGGAATAGAACTTAAGACTTCTAGTTCTATTTAGTCACGACTTAGTCTTAGTGCCTTAGGCTTAGTCTTACTTATCTTTTATAGAGTCTAGATCTACTTAGTCTTTGACAAGACTGGAATGGAGTGTCACTACTGAGTACTGTCACTGCCACTGGACTGACTGGAGTCTACTCTATTACCTCTAAACTCTAACTACACTAGTCTAAGTCTAAGACTAGATCTAAGACATATCTAAATTCTAAGTCTAACTAAGAGTCTTAAACTTAGATTATGTCTTAACTTAATAACTACTAAACTAGTCACTAGATCATCTATTTTCTAGTGTAGTATGAAATTATTTTACTATGATTATACTATACTTACTATAGACTATAGACATATAGTCACTATAGATTCTAGTATTAGTCTAGTATCATAAGTATGATCTGAGATCTAAAAAATACTAAAAAAAATCTAAATCTTGGGATATTCTATCAACCACGAATGATACTTCAAAATACTTGATAGATCTAGAATTCTAATTACTTATATTCTATATAGAAGAGTCTAGTTTGTACTCTAGACACTAGACTATGGTAATGGTTTCTAAAGATTAGATTGTTTTCGTTTACACTTTGGTTTAGTTTACCTGCGGAGAGTCGATGCGCGCGAATGTTAGTCAACATTTTTTTCGAAATTCCTGCAAAATTATAATGTTGAGAAGAATAATTCAATATGTAACAGTTAAAATGTAAATTTAAATAATTTTTTAGCATCATACATACCGTATAAATAAAAGAATATTCAAGAATTTTATTAAAATTCGATAATTGTTTTACATTTCGTAATGGCGATGAAGCCGTCTCGAATCAAACATGGCTGCCCTAATTCTCTACTATTATTCTTTAAGTGTACATTACATATTATTGGATAAATCAACAATATAAATGTAATTTTATAATATTCTTTGTTAGAAATAATTACCGAATGCAATTAATTATCATCATTTCAATAATTTACAATGCCTACTAACTTATTGTGACGAACTATTTCTTTCCTGGCGTAATTTGACCTTTTTTTTTTTTTACCTTTTTACCCACTTAACTAAGTTGGGCTGTACCATTACAAAGCCTCATTTGATTGGCTGATATTTGAGAAACTAGTTGCGTGTGAAAATGTGAACTCTTTGAATACAAGATTTTAAATCAATCGACTAAACTAGACTAGAAAAAGACAGCATAAAAATAATCTGCTGAAAGATAAATAAGGGAATGGGGGACTATTTTATGTTTTTGTTTTCAATGTGGACATAGATCTAGAATCTAGATCTAACTCTAACGATGTTTAGAAAATGAACAGTATGTTAATTGCTTATGGCACTCGAACCACTGAAGAATTCGGAGGCGGGGGTTGGGGGATACATATTCTCGCGAGTGGGCAAATTTGTGTAAAGAAATTATAGATCTACACTTTGTGTACAAAATTAGTAAGGAATCGTAATAATATATTGTAATGACTCTCACTTGCGCACCATCATTCAGGCTAGTGCACAGGTGCGCACCTATAGTGAACGGACTAGAACAGAATGTTGACATGTGAGAATAACGTCTTCCGCCCACGTTGAGAGCCAAGATGGAGAAACAGTGCTAAATGAAGTGGTTGTTTTGTGTTACTGTTATGTCATGTAAATAAACATCGTTGCTCTCGTTGAGTTGCCTTCACTTGAAGTTATTACATTGGTGCCAGAAGTGAGGATTATAGGCAACTCAGCGAGAGGAGGTAGGCTTTGATTACAATGACATATTCGAAGCTATTACATCAGCTCTCAACTACACAGCTGAGACAGGAGCTTCGGGACCGAGATTTAAAACCCTTCGGTAGCAAGGAAAGGCTTACGGCTCGTCTGCGGCAAGCATTGATTGAGGAAGATGAAGATCCGGAGACCTACCAGTTTGAAGTTGAACCTGGGATTGGGGATGTCATTGGCAAGATCCAGGAGTGTGGGGATGCATTTAAGGAACAATTTAAGGAACAATTAAGCACGATAAGGATCATGATGAGGAACATGAGCAGGGATATAATGTTGAACGTAGATGAAAGTGTATTGGAAGTGGAAGAACAAATAGACCAAAGTGATCATATGGTGTCGCAACCGAAAGAAGGCATAAACTCGTTTGTGAAAGGGCAGGTGCCTGGTCAGGACTGTGGCTGCACAAACAGTGGTGATGTAGGCGCTGGGGATTGGAGCGCTGTCTGTGACTGTGATGTGAGCAAGTCTGACGGAGGTGACTTTCAAGGCGAGGAACTTGACAACGATTGCTGCGACGATCTCAATGGGATATACCGAATCGAAAGGGAAGAGACAAACGAAGGAGCTGAAGTCTGTTATGTGCCTGAAACGTTTGTTCCTGATTTAACTGCAACGAGTACCTCAATGAGCCGGACAGACCAAGACAACGTTGGGTCTGCGTCCAAGCATGTTGCTATGGACTTTAAAGACCTCTGCCTATCTGCCGGTGCTCTTGAGAGAAATTCGAAGCTTGACAATTGTATCCGGGGGTTTGGCATGAACTGTACGTGCGGCGCATCACACAGGGAATGTGGATGCCAAGAAAACCATCAACAAGACATGTCTACTTCTACCATCATCGACGTTGGCATAGATGAATGTCAACCAACCCACTCTAAATCTGAGCTGTCAAGAGGAAGACATCTTCAACTTGAACTTGAGGAGACCTATTTCCTGGACGTGAGACTGTTAGCTGTGGATGAATGCGGCATATCGGACTTTGTTTGCAACGTGGTTGCATGTGAACCTACAACTTCTATGAGAGGCGTCTGTCAGGAGGGTCTGCTGAAACACCGTGTCCTGTCAACGGCTGTACTGACGAAAACAGTGCTCGACACTATCTCTTTGTGTGTCAAACGGCCACGTCATCGTCTCAACAACAGCCTGGTCAACTGGAGAAAGAGAAAGCGGCACTGGAGGAGAACAATGCGGATGGCTTTGTGGGGAACACCCTACCTACCGCCTGTGACTCCCACTGATCGACCTCCACCTGAACTGTCAAACATCAGCTGCAGTGTTTCTTTTCGGGACGAAAAGTGCTAAGACGGGGGCAATGTAATGACTCTCACTTGCGCACCATCATTCAGGCTAGTGCACAGGT
>JADKLZ010003886.1:2976455-2986824 GCA_021533235.1 Biomphalaria straminea | reverse complement strand
TAAACATCGTTGCTCTCGTTGAGTTGCCTTCACTTGAAGTTATTACAATATGTTAATTATTTATGTCTCGAAGGAATTCCCTCTCACTCTGGTATGGTGACACTAAGCTATAGCCTATCAATGGCCGATTCGGTGGAAGAGGGACGATACGATAGGCCCCTATCGCATCCAACGCCTCCTTCGAAGGGGGAGTGGCAGGCCATTTTTGTGGAGAAATTACATACAACTTGTGAACAAAAAAAAAGTTACTTATCTACATATATAATATATGCTACAAATTATTCGTATTTTATGTCATCCCCATTGCACTCTATATTGAGTCACTAGTAAACAGATCTATACATTGGTATCCGGTGGGAGAAATGTAAAAGAAATTACCTCTTTGTCTATAATAAATCATTTTCTAATATAAGTTTATAGGCTACATATTACATTCTTATACTGAAACGCCCCCCCCCCTTTTTTTAAAGGAAAATCCGTATTTGTAAGGCGCCCTTTCCACCTCTTTTTTCCAACGAGAACCTGTAACTTTACATGCTCTGTCTTTATAATCAACCTTTTCTCTATCTCAGATTTTCTATTGTAAAATAGTAATTTTGGGTTATATCTTACTTGGAATGTTTCATTAAAATACTAATAATAAACATAAATAAGCGTAATACTTCATTTGTATATCTAGCCCCTATTTATAATTATTATGTTTTTTTTTTGTCTGTAATAAAAGGAGGTTTTTGTTTCATTCTCATGTAGGCTACTTATATAATCATACCAAATGGACATCAAAGACCTATATATTAGTGTATAATCTATATAGGTCTATGATATGCACTATTTTTTTTTTCAGAGATTATTAATTTTTTTTATCGTGTAGATTTTAGATAGATTGCAAACGTTCCCTCTTAGTCTAATGGTCTAATAACAGAAGATTAAAAGAACAAAATTATATTTTTGTATCATTTTCTTAACCCGTGGGATGCGACTGCTGACGAAAATAGCCTATAGGATTGGGGAGGGTGGCTCAATGTTTGACAAAAAAAAAATGGTTGAATTTTCATTATAATATATTAATTCATATTTGAATATCGATCAATTTAAAACAGACGAATTTCTCAAGAGCGTCGAGCCAGTATTCTGCTATCTTATCTTATAAATTACAGACGTAAAACGTTACTTTAAAAGCGAGGATGACTATACGTCTACGCATTTGATGAGTCAATCTAGACATGCATGTCAATCAGTGACTGACCCAGACAACCCATATTATTCCATGTTCTAACTGCACTAGTGAGAAAGATGCACTTACAAAAATCTGGCCTAGCATATGGAGCAAGAAATGTGCTTTATCTTTGTGTCTGAGTGTAATATATTATTAGGTTTTGTATTTGTAAATTAAGGTTCAGTGTTTTATGTATTACTGTTGCTTTACTTTTTATTCTGTTCTGAAGTGTCTCTAATTTTTGTGATTTTGCTAACGGTGTTACTCTAATCAAATATAAATATGCGTTTGCTTTAAATCTCACGACTCTATTTCAAATCTTAGTGTCCATTCAACTTAAATGGTTACCGGACATTAGTTGGGGAAAAGTAAAGGCGGTTGGTAGTTGTGCTGGACACACGACTCCCTTGTTAACTGTGGGCGACAGAAACAGATGACCTTTATACACATATTCTTCTAGGAAGTAGATTATCTTCAACTAAGAAGGAGCATCCACAAACATTTAAAGCATAAAACATCCGGTCTTTTTCTTTCGGCTAGCAAAAAATATTTTATAAGAGGAACAATCGGGTTTTAGAAAGGCTGCAGCAGGAAGAGATAACTGACAGTTCAGTGGCGTAGCATCCATGGCGCAAAGGGGTTCAATGAACCCGGGCCCACGACCATTTAGGGGCCCACACCCGATGGTGAAACAACCATGGGGCTAGGGCCCCTCTGTGCAGCATATTCATTAGCTTAAGGCCTCTATGAAATATTTAGAATTGACATATAATATCTGGACTTATATGAGGCCTCATATCTCAAATAGCTTTAATGACTTTTTATTTTGGTTTGGAACTCACTCCCAATTGATCTCAGACAGACAACATGCTTCACCACTTTTAAGAAGAACATTAAGACTTATTTGTTTAGAACTTTTTTAGATTAGTTTGCCATTTTGCACGTTTGTGTTTGTAATGTTTTTACAGCGCCTTGAGCCTACATTTTTGTTTGTTAACAGCGCTTTATAAATAAAATTATTATTATTATTATTATTTCTAAATATGCCCCTGCATAGCGCGTAGGGGTTCCATATCGCCTATTCCCATGACTAATAACCATTTGTGGCCTGCCCTAAACAATTTTGCAAAAAAAAAATGTCCTTAAATTATCCACGTCATATCAAACTTTATATTAACTTCCAAACACGTGTTTTCACCTAGTCAGGGCCCGGTAGGAGACTGCTTTCAACAGTTTTATTGTAATCTGGTGACGGTGCGTTGGTGATAACCTTTGGATCCCATACATCCTTTATTTTGCTTTTCCCCCACTATGTTAATTAAACCTTTTTCGGCTTTTTTTTTTTTTTTTGCAAAGAAGAATTTTGTTTTATTTTCTTTTCCCAGAAATCTAGATTTAGAGTTAAAAAGTTATTAAACAAGAAAAACAACAACACACCTCTTATTTTGTTTGTTACTTAGGGAAATATTAAAGATTTTGCTACTTATTGTGACTGAATTGGGGAGGAGGTTTAGTATAGTTCCATGGTTTATAGGCCTAATACACATTTTTAAGATATAGCAAAAATTGATAGTCGAAGATGAGCACATTTCTCATTTCATATTGACTCGAAGATGACCGTTAAGTCCAATTCTCGCTTTAAAAAGCCGCATTCGTGGCATGGGTGGGTTAGATCAGTTGCAGATAGGCCTGCTTTTTTCTCTCAGTTTTTTGTTGGTTCGGCGCTCTCTCACCCTGGTCACTCTTCTTGCTTCTTGCTTGCTTGAAACTCCGTGACTCACAGCTTCAAGCCACGATCGAGAGATAGTGCTTTCCAGCCGTGAATATCGAAATCTTATTCCTTATAAGAGCTCTTGTGAGTGTCTTTGTAGCGCTTGTATTGGCCTCCCTGGGAGCGCTTTCCTGCACACAACTCATCGTACAAAAATCGTTTGGGAAGGCGTTTCACTGGCATGTGAACTACATATCCCACCCATTGAAGTTGGGACCTTTTTAATGTCGCATTGATACTGTACATGTTGGACAGCTTTAAGATTTCTGTGTAAGGTATGTGGTCAAACCAACGCACCCAATGGATACTCCTTAGACAGAATGGCTGCTTTGTCGACTGGTATGTGCACTGGAAAGTCGTTCAGATGGTCTAGATGGTCTTGGGTTTATACCCTGAGATAACATCAATGTTGTTTGTTTTCCAACCGTATCGTCAAAAAAGATATGCCTACTATATATAATTAATTAGCTCTATCAACATGCTGGTAAACATGCAGATACCATGAACGACTGATGTATGTGAATAATGTAAACAAGGAGCTTATTGAAGAAGTTGACAATTACTGACAAAAGTAATTTATCGCATAGTGAATGTTAGTTTTACTAAAGCATGCAACAACCTTTCATCTAATGGTCATCGCAAAGATTATCGTTTAACAACAACAATATCTAAATCAGTTCATAAATTCTTAAGAAAAAAAAAAAACAAACCTTAACTTCGACCAACAGTTTCAAAACGAAATAATAGACCGTCAGGCTTGACCTTTTTAGGGGCCCCTTTATTTTGACATTCGACATCATAACATTAGACAAAGACGTAATATTTAATATATAATGTAAACAAATTTTGGACACTCATTTGCGAGACCCCTCAAGTGGGTGCTCGGGGGTATTTTCGAATTTCGACCCCACCACCCTACCTACGCCACTGAATAGCCTTCATGTATTGTCTTAACAAAAGCAGCCCCTTGCGCACTTAGCTAAATAGTAGTTAAACATGGTCTTTAATGATTCTGTCAGCTTCGCTCAAGAACGTGTATTGTAATGCCTTTCAGTATATGTCCTGATACATACAAACTACTGGATTTCTTTGTCACACAAAATATGTGTCATATTAGGGGGCTGGTTGGGGGGCCCATCAACATATTCTTGAACCCGGGCCCACGGGTACCTTGCTACGCCACTGAGCTGACTTATTGATGTGGACTGGGTGTCAATATCGGCCCTGACATTACAGTACGATCCGGCCCACAGCTTGCTTGCCATATAATATTGTAATAATTTAAGGAACATTAAAGAATGGACGGGCCTACCATTGAAAGAGGTTCTAAACAGGGCAAAGGATAGATGGGAATGGAAAAAGACGGTCTACAAGTCTTGCATGTTGCCCCAACGGTCCACAGACTAAGGGATAGGTAACAGTCTTATTTCTATTCGTCAATTTTTTTACTTAATGCCAACTCGGGTAAGTCAACGTCACATATTATCATGGTTGCAAGACATTACTATTTCGTGATCGAATGTAGAGATACTAAGGCTAATTATTTAAACAAAAAACGTCGGAAGTTGAAGGCGCACAAGTAGTAAAATGAGTCTTCATCTTTGTGAAAATAAAATAGTGTTTCTACATCTTCTAACGTGGCTTGATCTCGAGGAGTAAAGGGCACCGTGAATGTTCCTCTGTGAGAGTTATTAGGTTCAACAAGATTCTGAATCATTTGTGCCTAACTGGCGAGGAAATCAGTAATTTCGTTGCAGCTCTTGACATAGTAGGCCTAGTCCCAATTTTCGCTTTTTAGCTCCCACTTTTTTTTTTCTTCTTCTTTGCCTTTTCCTTTCAATTTATATTTGGCTGCATGTTTTAACTGCTTTAAAAATAATTGTGATTCGTGAATATAGCCAAGAAGTTGTAACTTCGTAACAGAGAAATCCTTGGAATTTATAGCGAAACGACCAACCCAACCTTATTGTGATCACAAACATGAAATAAAAACAATTGATACTATGCAACTTTCCATGTTGGTAGACTCTTCGGCATTGGCACAGTGGCGTAGCTAGAGTATATGATGCCTGGTGCGGTACCTCATCTTGATGCCCCCCACCCCCCAAAAAAAAATAATAACATTGCAAAACCTTACTTTTTTGTTAAAATTAATATGTATTCATTAATCAAATATTGTTAATTCAAAAAAAATCACTTTTACATAAACATACTAGACGTGAATTTTACGCGCTTTCTTGTTGGCAAAAGTATCAATAATTTTATTGCATTCATTTTTTATACCAGCTCTTGTTCAATGTCATCGTTGATCGCAAGTAATTCTTGATCAGTTTCAGTTCGGAAAAACTTCTCTCGCATGTAGCGACGTTTATTTTTTTACCGCAATAGCCAAAAATATGCGAATCATGATGACGATATTCGGGACTGAATCATCTAGCTGATATTTTTTTTATAAATATCAAGAGCTCAACGGGTCCTTGTTTTGGAATTTCGGAGGCTTCTGATGAAACTGTGACAAACCGTTGAAGCCTGTTACGCTCCAGCAGAAATTCGTTTTTATCAATGTCGCTAGGAGTACTATCGAGATTGATTTCGACATGAGGATTTAATAGCTGAGAAGGCAACAAAAATTCATATCTATCTGCTACATCACGAAGTTGCTCGATTCAAGTTATTATTTCTTGAACAATCCTTCCTGTTTCTTTTGTTATTCTTTTCTTGTTTGTTTTTTTCGTCCTCTTTTCAGCTCCGCTTGGTTGTTGTCCTTTCACCTATAAACATTATATTTCAGTTTTTTTTTTCTTCTTTATAATATAGAGCATTGATCAGAGTAGTACAACATGTACCGTGTGACCGAAATAAATTAGATTCAAATTGTTCTATATATATATAGCTTACATTGTACCGAAGAAATATTCAAGAAGATGAAACAAATACAGTAGTTCATGTTTGCTCATGTCCATAAAATTAGTCGTTTTTACTGTAAAGCTCAGCAAAATAAGAAATTAATACACACTGGGGGAATTTTGGTGCCCCTCTCCACTTGGTGCCCTGTGCGGCCCGCACCACCCGCACATTGGTAGCTACTTCACTGCATTGGCATTAAAGGCAGACTGATGCCCTCCTTGGTAATGGCGACATTCTAGTATGCTTGCAAATCTTGGACGCTAACTGCAGAATTGAGATGATCCTAGACATATGGAAGTGAGAAAGACTCCATCCAGGGCGGCCCTAGCAGTGCGACGTGGTATTGCAGTTCACGAGATAATATAAACAAAACTACTTATTAATTGTTGTTTTAAACTATGTCCAACTTATATGCATACTGATCAGATTTTGTTCTCTTTCTGTAAATGTAGTAATAAGTATGACAGAACTTACATAACTTAGCAATACAAAGCGAAAAAAAATTTTTTGACAAAAATCTAAAACAATTACCATAAATGTGTTTAAAATATGGTAGAGTGTGCTATCACCTAATAAAGAGCCTCCCATATTTGTTACTTATAATAATGAATAGTTATTAAAGTGGTGTATTTTTATGAAAAGAATACTTGCATAAGTGATTTAAAAAATTAGATTTTCAGAAAACAAAAAAAAATAGCCATTGCATCAGAACATTGAATGGTTCCAAAATATTATGATGCCGAATTTTCACTATCTTTTCCAGTTTACGAAATCTAAACGGGACAGACGGACGTACATACGAACGGACAAACAGACATTCCACATAAAACTAATAGGTCTTTTCGCCTTTAGGGGGACGCTAAAAAAAAAACTTATAAGTCGTCGTCAAATTTCCTGGAAACTGATTGGCCAAAATAGCTATACAAGCACATCAACTGGTTCAATACAGGCTAGGTTACAGTATCAAATAAAGAATCTTTCACATACACCCTCAAACCTTTTTTTTCTTCATTGCAGACAAACTTAATAGCATATGTAACTCTTTCTCTCCGTAATTATTTTTCCACGTTTTGAATTAATTATTCAATTTGCTTATTACTATTTCATTATCCTCTTATGAATTGGCTTAAATAGCTTTGTTATTTGTTATAAGTAAATGTTTAGTTAAGTATAGATTTGAAGGGAAATGCATGCTCTTTTTAAATAATTCAAAGCCAAGTTTTAAAAAAAAACATTATTTAATTTTAATGAGGTCGAAATCAACGATGGTATCGTCGATAAGGAGAGAAAGAGTTAATGTATACGTACCAATTTTTTTCAATGCAGTAATGCGAAATAACAGTGCTTTTTGACCCTTTTAAAAATTACTGAACATTTAATGAGTTTTTAAAATGAACAGCATGTAAAAGTTATTAATAAAAAGGGAAAAAGTTATCTAGAAGTTTTAAGTTTTTGGGGATGTTCTGTGATACTGTTTAGATTCGGAAATAGTGTAGGCCAACAGATAAGAAACTAGATACGGTAAAAATCTTACCTTCGCTTGCGGTCTTAGAACGTATCACCAGCGAAAGTCAAGAAAATAATGTATATTTGTTTATTCATTTTCCTGTAAAAAAAATAATTCAAAAGCTGCATGTATGTTACTAAAAATGTTACGAATGACTCTTTCATATACATTTTTTATAATTCAAACAGTAGTTCAGACCGTATCACTAATAAAATCCGTTTGGACGTCGATGTTTACATACGAAATATACAATTTGGATTGGTTGCTTCCACATACGTGATTTTATTGCGAACTGATAAAAGATGATAGCCTCTTAGAATCGGCAAGTCATTAGATGCTGTCTTTACCGAAACTGAACGGTATTTTGATTTTGATTTGGTTTTCGGCGTTGGTGTCGATTACATCTCTGATCGCGGGGTCCCCCACAGGCGCGGGGCCTGGGGCGGTTGCCCCACTTGCCACCCCCTAACGACCGCTACTGCTCCATCACAAATGAGGAAACTCAAAACAAGATCATAATTGCGATGGGCTCTACGATGAGCTGCTGATCACTTTAATAATAATAATAATAATTATTATTATAATAAAGCAAACTTAAACTGTAAGCCCAATGGCCATATCACAAGGTCGCAAAGACCTCTAGGCTTCCTTCAGAGAACAGTAGACCTATTAGGCCTACTACTAGTGAAAAGAAAGAGAAGCAGACAGGGAAAGTGAGAAAGAGATCTTATCTTATATAGCCTATCTAATACAGAATTTACTTCAGAAAAGAAGATGATGGGATAAGACACAGAGATGAACGTGCGACGCTCCAATTTAACGAGGGGGCGCGGTGGTCGAATGGTTAAGCGCTTGGCTTCCGAAACTGAGGTCCTGGATTCGATTCCCGGTGAAGACTGGGATATGAACTTCGGGATTTTTAGGGCGCCCCTGAGTCCACCCAACTCTAATGGGTACCTCAGGTGGGCCTACCTGACTTTAGTTGGGGAAAGTAATTTAAAGGCAGTTGGTCGTTGTGCTGGCCACATAACACCCTGGTCGTTAACCGTTGGCCAAAGAAACAGATAACCTTAACATCATCTGCCCCATAGATCACAAGGTCTGAAGGGGAAACTTTACTTATACCAACTTAACGGTCCAACAGACTATGTCCTACGAAGGATATTGTGTGGGCGAAGAGCATCTGTATTTTATAAGATAAGATATAGACAGAATTGCACCTCTGGTAGTAAAACTTTATCGGACAAGATAGCCTATACTTTTCCTATAAGTATTAACGGGATTAATCTATTAGATCTAATAAAAAAAAAATATCTAGACTAGACTAATCTAGATTTGGATCTACCATACAGTGCAAGTGTCCATTGCAGATGTTAAAGAGTCAGAGCATGCACGAACCACGCATACGCCCGCGGTAGTCGTGGAACAGATGTACACCTAGAAAAGATTTATATAGGTCTGGCTATATTTTCATTTAGATTTAGATCTATATAGATATAGATATATAGACTATAGATCTACTAGACTGCATTGAATTGATCGAATCATCACAATCATGACACACAATGAGAATAGACGTCTAGAAATCTAGATCTATAATCACAATAATGCCAATAATTAATGGCAATGGATTTCAGCAAAAATAACTAGATCTAGATAGACGACTGTCGAAGTGTCGATCTAGATCAATCTTGATCTAGTTATTCTAGTAAAATACTACTATTTACTAGTCACAATCCCTGCAAATCATATTCTATTATATAATATAAGTATAACTTAGTCTTAGTAGTATAAAGTATATTTAATATTAGTATGTACTCACTATAAGACTAATATTAATATACTAATAATAATAAGACTATAAATAATATTGAACATTGTCTATAAGACTATATTAGTCTATAGTCTATAACTATAAAATATAGATCTAGATTATTCTAGATGTAGAGATGTATATATATGTATATATTATATATTACTAATATAGAATATAGCAAATAGATCTATAATTATTATTATAATAATAATTATAATATTAGATATAATTTATAATTATTCTATACTCAGTCAATCGTCTATGTCAGTGATGCCCAACCTAATTCGACAGGCGGGCCATTTTCGATTCCGACACTCGTGTCGCGGGCCACATGACTGTAAAGATACAAAAAAAAAATGAAATGAAATTCACCTGAACCAATGTTATTGGAAACCGATGGCTCTCTTAAAGGGATATTTGAAGTTGATCTTTGTTTTTAGGCGTCGGAAAATGGCTTCACGTCTTACTTAAATGTAAATTACAATTATCATTGTAGCTATTTTACCACCGACTCATTTTCGTGTCTCTTTTTGGTAAATATTCCCATTGGTCATCCAATTTCTAGGCATAGTTTAACAATCTTTTTTCACGGCTCTACTTAAGAATGGCTTCTTTTTTTTTGTTTTAAAATCCGTTTGTATGTTTGTTTTTTAAAGCAGACACACTTTCTTTACAAATCTTTACAAAACAATTAATTTGAATTATTATCATGTTCCACAAAAAAAAATAATACGTTCACTGTTCCTGTTAGATTCTACCTTCAAAGTCCACTTGTAGTTTTTTTCGACTTTCCTATTTCATAACCGTACACATGTTAAAAGTCCTTATACCAATCTATCTGAGTAAAAGTGAGGGCCTAACGAAGGTAAAGATACATATTTCAATCATTTAATTTTTTGGAGTGACAGGATTTTCTACACTTTAAGCCGACGGTTTGGCGGGCCGGATGGAACAACGTCTATCTAGTGACAAGTAGTGACTGAGTCTAGTGTAGTGACAATCTAGTCATGTCATTAGTTTAGACATTACTTAAACTTATACTACTTCACTGGACTTCAGTCTTCAGTTCAGTGAGTTGACTAGGACTAGACTCTGTCTCTACTCTAGACTTAGAATACTTCCTTAACTTATAGATCTACTTATCATAAGGCT
>JADKLZ010003886.1:2954153-2976445 GCA_021533235.1 Biomphalaria straminea | reverse complement strand
GACTTCACTAGACCGGTTAGAAGTTGCGCCTAGTGGTGTAGCTGGTAGCTCTACTGCTCTACGTTTCACTTACGCCATGCTTACAACTCACACTACTGTATAGTATGTCTATAGTCTATAACTAATAGTAAAATAGTATCTCTATAGACTATATAGTGAAGTATAGTCGTAGTGACTATATTCTTATAACTATAAAAAATAACTAGTACTAAGTAGAGTAGTAGAGGCTATATCTAGAACTAGATCTATAGTCTCACTATAGACTTCTAAGTTCTGTAGACAATAAGACCTCTAATTACTCCAAATCTAATCTAGTTCTAGACTAAATTACTAAATAATTATAGATCTAAATTCTATGTCTTATGTAACTTATAGTTTTAGAGTAGGGCAGTAGAGTAGGCCTACATGGCATGTTACTACACTCATTACACTTTACACTGAGTATAGAGTAGAGAGTATTGATGATCAGTATCAGATCTACCTAAATCTAATAGTAATAGATTTAGATTAGACAGATTCATTGAGATATCAAGAGTAAGCTCTTATTAGTCTTATAATACTTATATTCAATAATATTCCGATCACCTCATCAAATTCTCATTCGCCGAATGCAATGCTTTTTTTGTTTGTATTTCATTTGTTTTTTATGTTTGAAGCAAAAATTGACATTTTGGGACTGTGCATACCAATTTTAGATTAAGTTATTGTATTTATTTCCTTTTTTTCAAAGCAGATGGCAATTTTTTAGATTTTCTGTGACCGGCTCTCACACCCATGTAAGGAATGAGGGCTAGATTATGAGCTGTTTGATGGTAGGATGATGGGCATATCAAAATAAGCTTCAACTCCTCTATAGAAAGACATTACAATCACATTTATACTGTTAGCTGTTAAAAAAAAATAAAAAGGAGGTGTTCTGCGAATAATAATGAATTTAACTTATTCTTGTTCCCCGAACACAGCAAAATTATAATAAGAAATATTATTGGGATTAATAAATCTATTATTTGTTCAATGAATAAACATGACCTAGATCAAAATATATATATAATATTGTTATAAACCTGGTGGTGCCACAGATGGGGATGGTGGTGTATGTGTAGTCAGCCGACGCTAATTGCCCCAGAAGGTTCAGAGCACAGTCGACTACAGCACAGTTCAGCAGTGTGGTTCTGTACGGAGCATTATGACGGTACAGTTCGAAGTACTGTCAAGTACAGTTGAGACGGTTGGCGTGATCGAGTCAGACACAACGAGCCTAGTGTGTGAAGTCAGTCCTGAACTGTTGAACCCAGTGCAAGCCCGCAAACGGCGGTACGGTGTTATCGGAAAGCTATTTGTACAGTATATGTGTTGCCAATTGTAAAATATTGGCTGTTCTTTATTGACATTAAACTATTACGTTACTTTGGAGCCCAGAGTTGTCAAGTTCTTTCAGTTGGTGGTGTTTGCAGTTTTTGCAGTTTGCAGAGAGCCTGGATAGTGAGATTCGTAACAATATTATAAATTTATGAATGAAAGAAAAAAAAGTATGATGGGCGCTAATTTGATGCCAAAGACCATGCCTACTGAGAATCTTGTGCCTTGCTTAGCCACTTGTGTTTGTATTCATTTTTTTAAACAGTTCAAGAGGTCCTCGTGAGGGCCAATTAATCCTAGCCCAGATTTCGTCATAATGTTATTTTTCACTATTATATAATATTTCTTTTAATTCTTGACTTAAAATTTTATTTTATTAAAATTAAACTATTAATTGGCAATTAATGTTTTAAAGCTATTATTAATTATTAATGTTTCTATTATCAGATGGACGATGTGACTTTGTTTTTCCTCATGATGGTGACCTTACTGGTACTTGTTGCTCTATTAATGAATCAATACAGAAAATATAGGCTTCGACATTACTCTGTACCAATATGGGACTCTAGTAAAGGACATAGGTTTTATATGGTGGACATGTTTCCTTCTTTAACATACTGCAATATTGAAGAAAAACGGCTTAGCAATGGTGCTGAGTGTGAGGCCTGCGGTATATGTGTTGATGACCATAACATGAAAGAAGCCAATAAAACTATTCCTTGTAAGGCCACTTCTATTAAAGCAGATGTCTTGCAGCACCACTGGGTTCGTGGTAATCTACCACCTTATACTCATTGTTTGGTGTGTTCCATGGAATGTGGCATGCATCTTGCCCTCACAGACCTGCGCTGTGCTTGGTGCAAAAATACTGTTCATGATGTTTGTGCAACCAAAGCTGACCTTTGTGATCTAGGAAGATTTAGAAAACTGATCATCCCTCCACATTGTATAGAAGTGAAATGGGTAGGGGTTAAAGGTACCAGACAAAGACGTTTAGTGGTTAAGAAGTTAAGACATCCAAAAATTGATGACTGGTCTCCACTCATTGTCATAGCAAACAGGAAAAGTGGCAGCAATGATGGACAGTTAATATTGAGACATTTTCGTCAGCATTTAAATCCTGCACAGGTATAAAATAAAGTTTCTGAGATCTTTAGGGTGTGTCAAGTTTGAAAGACCAAAATCTACTAGTTCACATAGTGGCTGCTAAAATGACCAATTACATGTACTTAGTCTTAAATGATGTAATTTTTACTAAATTAACTGAACTTTAGAAATAATAGTATAAAAGTCACTTTTTTTAATAAATTGTGCCAAGAATATAAATTTGATTTTTATGTAGATGAGCCTTTAATTAAAGTTATTTCAAGTACTTTTTATACTAGTATTTTTGTCCAGGTAGATAAAGAATTTAATTAAAGTTATTTCAAGTACTTAATATACTAGTATTTGTCCAGGTAGATAAAGAATTTAATTAAAGTTGTTTGCAGTACTTTTTATACTAGTATTTTTGTCCAGGTAGATAAAGAATAAAGTAAATAGTCTGTCACATCTAATATAAATATTAAGAAAAATGTTTCTTTAGGTGATCCTAAATAATGAAAGCATATATATTCTATCATTGGTCTAAGGTTAATTAGCATATTTTTGTTTTATTGTCATATTTGATTGTTAAATTTTTTCTTGATAAACCTCAATTCTTTGTTTGACTTTATTAATCTTTCATCATTAATAATAAGGGGTTCCTTAATACTTTTTAAAATGTATTATAATGCTTAGATAGTTTGAGATTTTAATCTAACTGGTTTACCTTGAATAAACTTGATGTAGTTTTTATTAATTTTTTCTATACTCTAAATAATTGGTATTTTTCAGTATGGAAATATATATATATATTTATATATATATTTATTTATTTATTTTATTAATTATCTTATTTTCTCTTTGCACATATTTTATCTTTTGTTCTATAGATAATGCAGTTAGATTTTTAATTTTAAGCTACTTATCTTTGTGCCTTAGTCTCTTAAAAAATTATTTCAATAAGTTTCTGTTTGCAGTTTCATTAACTCTGTATTAAACCAGAATTAATATACCATATTTGATGGTATTCAGGATGATTTTTTATACTATTCTAAAGATCATCAATTGGTTGCTTTATATCTTTTTCTGCTAGAAATGAGTGTTGAAAATTTAATGCAGCCATTTGTAATTCGATAAGTCAGCCTTCGATCCAGGGAACTTTTTTTTCTTTCAATTTAATGTTTTTGGCTATTTATTTATTTCATTGGCACCCTTATAGTCCAGGTCTGTTTGATAAAACTGGAAGACCTCTAATAGCCACTAAAAACACAATGTTTGAAGAAGAGATTTACTATTTTGAGATTGAATCTTTTCACCATCAAGTAGATTATCGAAGCAGAAGTATTACAGCCAGAGAATACTGTGGGTAGAAATATAAACTGAAATGTGATTAAATAGAAGAGGGGTCGATTTAAATAAAATTTTAACTGTCTGGATCAAAGAAAACATTAAAATTATTTTATTTTAAAGGCTGCTATTGAGCAGATTTTTTTTTAGAAGCAGGAGATGTTAATTTTAAACTTAAACCTATGATGTTGGTTGAACCAGTTTTATTTTTGACTCATCAATGATTTTAAATATTACTCATCTAAATTTGTTCCATCAGGTGATTGATATACATGATATTAGCCCACAGAATGCCCTTGAATGGTGTAACTTATTGCCAGAAGTAACCTTCACTTTGTTAGTATGTGGTGGGGATGGAACCATAGGCTGGGTGCTGACTGCTATAGAAAACCTGCAACTCACGGTGAGTCTTAACGGCTCAGTTAGGATATGTCTTAATGTTGAGAAGTTAAAACTTGCAACACATTTATAGCTTTGTTAAATCTATTATAAAAATATTTCAGAATTCACCTCGAATTTGCATACTTCCACTTGGAACAGGAAATGACCTTTCCAGAGTTTTAGGCTGGGGGGAAGGCTACTCTGGTGATGTAGATGTGAGTGCTATTTTAGAAAAGATTGAGTTATCAAGGGCAGTCAGTCTAGACCGCTGGAGTGTCCACATCAAGGATTCAAAACATATTCCATTTTATCAACATTATAAGGTAAATTCTTTGTTTTAGATGAAAGCTATCTGCTATATTGATTATGCTTATTAGAACACTCACACATCTTATTTAAGAGTAAATACATCATTTTTACATTAAAAGATACTTGTTAAAATTGCACACATCATTCTTATGTAGAAATGTGTTGCTAATGATAAACATATCTATTTTTAATCAATGCTGTTGTAAGATATAGACATTTTTTTTATTGAAGGTTTGTAACACAAAGCATTTATACTGAATTAAGAAATTTTATTTTTTAAATTGCAGACTTACACTATGAACAATTACCTATCATTTGGAGTGGATGCACTTGTGACACTAAATTTTCACCGTCAGCGTGAGAGTTGGCCAGCAGTATTTACACACCGTTTAATAAACAAGGTACAATTATGCCACCCCCCGCCTCCTAAAAAAACAACAGTTTAAGTGTAACACATGTGTGGGAAATATAACTGCTACAACATTTTCATCATGTCTATATACTAATAGTGCAAAGTAAATAATTTTAAGAGTGAATTTAAACTAGTATTTTATCATCACCTTCATGCTTGATTCAATATGATTCAATCCTATCATTAAATTATTTTTTAAAAATTATTTTACTATATTTAATAATCTGATCTTTCTATTATTATGCAGAAAAAAAAATTATAAGTCTTAAATATTTGTTATTTGCTATTTTCGCTATTTAAATTCTTCAATTAATATGATTTTCATTTAATGAATCTCTTAACATTAACTATGAAATTGTGAAGCTTGCCCAAGCATATCTTTATTTTTCAAAGCTAGGAGATATGTTACTTTGAAGAATTTTAGAACATAAGATAAGATAAGATAACTTTATTGATCCAAACAAATGGAAATTTGTTTTGACTACAATTGACAACATCAGCGTAAATACTGTACAACAACAACATAGATTTACGATATAGATGCACATACAAACAACATTCACACACGAAAAGAAGACATACAACACACTGATAGCCAGCGCTTAGAAATAGACATCTATGTACATCTTGATGATGGCAAAATGTTAATTTTTAAATTGGTCATCCAGGGTCTATTGTAGCTGAATGTTTTTAATTTCCTTCTTACATATAATAATGTTTTCACAGAACTTGATTTATGAATTAACAGTTAAGTTCATCTGTCTGGGTAGTTGTTGACAAACATGTCCCTTTGTAGCAGTAAAACAGCGGTCGTCAGACCGTGACGAGGTGGACTGTAATGACAATAGAGCTGTGTAGTCAATTCTTATGTTGACACAACACATATCCAAGGTCCCATCGTGCCGTGTGGGAAAATCAACACACTGACTACATGTTGGCAAGCGCTGAGCCATTGATAGGGGATTCAAATGTCCAACAACAAACCGGACAGCATCAGAACCCATAGTCCAGACCATGTGTACGATTTTGTCTAGTAAATGTTCTGCCGCTCTCTCTGTGTTGGCCGTGGGTGGTATATACACAAGCACGACGTAGATCCATGCAAACTCCCTCGGCAGCCAGCATAGCCTGAGATTGTTACATAGTAGTTCAATATCTGTCGTACACACTTTAGTTTTGATTGAAATATTGTTGACACAGCAGTACTGTTTAATGACATAAATGGCCAGTCCCCCTTCTCTTGTTTTGCCACTATCTGTTGTTTTGTCTGATCTGTACAAAAGAAACGCATCCAAGTCTACTGATGCGTCGGGAATAATTTCATTTAGCCATGTTTCAGTGAGACAGATTTGTGAGTTTTCACAGAATTGGTAGAAATGTTTCAAGCACCGATCAAGTTCGTCCATTTTGTTATTTAGTGATCTAACATTATATTTTGCATCGGCTATTATGTATCGGCCATTTGTTTCCAAGATGGCGGGTATGTACATAGACTCACATGTGAATTAAATAAAAAAAATAAATAGCTAATATTTAAAAAAATGTCTGTCATTTATAATATTATTTTCCTTTTAGGTTTGTTATTTTACATATGGTACTAAAGATGTTCTTGAACGAGAATGTAAAGATTTACATAAGAAACTAAAGGTATGTTGCTAAGTTGTGTGTTTTTTTACTTTATAGAATTTTTATACCGTATTTAATTTAATCAAAAATACATTAGATTAGCGTAGATTAGATTATTAAACTACAATTTAAAAAAAAAAGCAAAGGCATTTGTCACAAGAATTACGTTGCATCAGTTAAGGAAGTTAAATCTAAATCTGCATTAAAGATTTCATTGGATTAGCTAGGATTAACCAACTTATGAAATTAAGCAAGGTGCTTAAATATTTTATAAACATAGACATTAAAGATTTAATAAATTTTGTTGTTCATGAAAAGTTTATGTTCAACATTACCAATCCAGAACTAGAAGTTTTTAATTGCTTTTAACTGTACCACTTTGAATTCTTTTTTTTTATTATTTGGAATTACCAAAACCAAAGACAGCCAGTTTCATGTTACTCTACATCATTTTTTTTTTGTTCAACTTGACTTATATGAATTTAGGGAAACATTTTCTATTACTCTATGTGTGACAAGGTCTGATAGGGGAACTTTACTTGTTTTATTTGTGGCAGAGTGGCAAAAACCACTTGGCTATCTATCGAGAGGCTTTGAATTCAAACCTTTACTCAAGCTAAATTGTGTTTGCTGGGCACCTAAGGTAGCGCAGAAACCTCCCAAAATATCCCCTCCCCACACTGGTCCACAAAAGAGATTGGACCATAGTGTACTGAGCATACTACAGTGTGGTCACAAGTTCCAAAAGTCCAGACTTCGATGTCAGATTTTTGCATTTGGAGCTTATTATTAACAGAGTTTCAGAATTGTCCATGCAACATTAACTTTAATGATGATTAGATGATATCTCACAAGTTACCCTTCCAAATGCTACACGAGCTTGAGTTTCTAGGTTAAGTTGCTGCTCTGATGTGCATAGACAACATTTTGAGGATCTATGAGTGTAATATAGCATATATGACCTTTAAAAGCTTTGTAAAAGTTATTCCTTGAAAAAAAAAAAGCTATTTGCCACATTTTCTACTTTTGAGTTTGAGGTTTTTGGCACATCAGTATGCTTTAGGCCATGTCGTTCCTGTAATCCCTAAAAGGTTACTCTCCCTTCATACCAAAAGAGCTCATTTCTACTTTTGTAGCAACCACCCTGTATAAGCATGAACGTGACGCTATACAAAAGCAATTAAAAAAATAAACCAAAATAAAAAAAACTTGAGCATCGTGGCAAAGCAAATGTAGTTTGTGTATTTGAGAGATGATGTTTGATGTATTTGAACAGGTAGAACTAGATGGTCGAGAAATTGAACTTCCAGAATTGGAAGGTGTTGTTGTTTTAAATATAGCATCTTGGGGAGGAGGCTGCCAGCCGTGGGGAAACAATCCAGAACCAAATATGACAGAACCAAGGTAAACATTTCAAATAATTGTAGTGTTAATATCTGACATGCTTTCAGACACCTTTATCTTGTGTTTCTCAAACTTTTACTTGTGCCATCTTGTATACCTTAGCCCTCTATTTTCCCCTTATTAGCATAGCATTAGGCTTACCCCACAGTTGAAGAAACACTACTGTAATCAGTTCACATGCTTCAGAGATGTCTACACTTCGATTAAAAAAAATATGTTGGGAAATAGCTGAATAGCTTATCATTATTTAATACCCAATGGTCAAAATATTTTTTTTAATTGATAAGAACTAGATTGCTGTTTTCCACACATTTGTTGAGTTTATAATACTGAGCTAAATGTGTTTTTTTTTAAAGCATTTCTGCACTTTGTCCTTCCATCTAATTTACTCTGCACACTTTTTTTTTTTCCTACGGTTTTCCTAGCTGACCAGCTTTTCCTTTAGTTCATTTCTTTGCTTAGTAGTGACCCCACTTTGTCCCCCACAGGTCTCACTTCTTTACAATGCTTTCATGTCATTCTAAGTTTAGTCTTACCATCCCTTGCTCCTCATTCATGCATCTGTGATATAGTTTGTTTCAATACACAGAGTAAGCCTGTGAGAAAATTGAAATTAAACTACAACATATTGCCACCACATTCCATGTCTAACTATGAACTGTTGGGCTCTATACAGTAATCATAATCATAATTCTATGTCATATGTACATGTCAATACTCCCCACTCAACTATTTGTGAACACAGAAACAGAAAGTTAGAAACAGAAAGTGAAATGTCTATCATTTAGCCCACTATTGCAGCAGGGTGTTTGTTTACTGTCTGAATGTGGTAGAGTGTTATAGGAAGTTTGCAGCAGTTTTTTTAAAACTTTATATAAGAAGAGCTCATCATGTCTAGTCCAGGGAAAACATAATCGTGGTGACTTTTTTAGTGACATTCATCTATCTTAGTGGCGCTACAGCCCATGGAGGGCTTTGGCCTGCTTCAACACATCCCTCCATTCAGATCTCTCCTGGGCCTTTCGTCTCCACACTGGAACCAGAAGCTGTTGTAGAGCTGGTTTTTTTTTTTTTTTAGTGATAATTATAAGTAAATTGCTATTTTTTTCTGAAAATCTTTTATACAAAAGTTCTGATACTGCAGCATATATGGTCTACAATGATAAAAATTGAGCATTTTTAAGCTAGTTTTTTATTCTATGGGTATTTTGTGAAAGTATTTTCTTTTTTAATTGCTTATTTATTTTGTTGTATTATTTTTTGTTTTCCAATTTTTAAATAAAATTTTTCTTACTATTAAAGAGTTACCTCTCTTTGCTTAGACTCAAGGCGATGCCTTTTCAAACCTGAAATTGGGTTATTGGCCCTCAAGATATTTAGACAGATTTTTACCAGGTCTCCTAAACTCGACACTATTTCATCTTAAACATCCTTCATTAAACCAAGCTTGTGTAAACACATTCTTATGAAAGCAGATGTGCGTGCAATTACTTTATCTTCACATCGGATAATTAAATTCATGTACATGTACATTCTTCATGATGTATTTACTTCTGTATTTAAACTTTGTACACATCGACTATTTAGTTATTAGAATCATTTTAAACTCTGTCCCAGATAGGCACTTTCTTCATCTAGATCACTCCTAGTTCATTCACAAATTAATATGTGTTTTTATTTATCATGTATTTACTTTTAGTTATAATCTTTTAATTAAATAAAGTCTGTAATATAATATAAGATAAGATATTTATAAACATGACATATAACATACAATACCAGCACATGATTATAATTGCTGGAGTTGAAAAACAATGGCAAATATTAGATAAGCTCAGACGAGGGCTTGGAGAGTTGCTGGTCACTACTTGGTTAGGGATAATGAATGATAGCACTAGTAGGTTATGTGTGAAGAATAGATGTCAATGTATAAATTTGTTGAAGTCAAAGTATTGTATTAAAGCACACATTTTAACTACTGGACATAGACCATTTTATTTGTCACAGTAGGCATTCCTTGTCTGCTTAGATGTTTAATTAATGGCACATATAATAAAATATTTTAAATTTATAAAAACTTAATAATTTATTGTCTACAGATATGATGACGGAAAATTGGAAGTTATGGGATTATTCTCGTCTTTCCATATTGCTCAACTTCAAGTGGGGCTAGCCACACCCCTTCGACTTGGACAGGCTCAGAACATTAAAGTAGGTAACCATGCTTTGCAGCACCACCAGAGTTTCCTCTCCGGGGCATATTCCTGGGCCTTAGATAAAGAGGTCATGGGTGGCCCATGCGTCAAGATCCCTCTCTCGATCTTGCTGATGTGATCCAAAAGGAACGCATTGTGTTACTTTTGGCAGCAACCCAGTTGCAGAAGCTGCCGGAGGGAATTTCATAGCTGAATGCCTAAGGGGCTTTACTCCTTTTTTTTTTTTTTTCAAGGTTGTCTCCTGAAGCCTCAGTACCGCAAGGCAGCAGGGGTTTGAAGTCATAGTACCCCTCTCCTAGAGAAACTGCCTTACTTGGCTTACAAGCTCCATCTGCCTGAAGCTCCGGTTTTATGGCACCAGGTATATGCCTTTACCCCTTCACCTGTTAGCAAGAGCAGTTTCGCCGGATCCAAGCCACACGAGTAGGCCAGATGCTGGACTTAGTTGTCAGAGGCTATTTAAGACTCATGCCATTAGGAGTAACCATGCATGCACTGACATATTGCTAACTCCACACACACATCTAAAATTGCAGACACACTGACATATTTTTTTATCCATTCAAGTTTTCTAAACAGAAAATCTCTTTCAAGCTCTTTCAGAAATAACACCAGATAAATGTGATTCTTGTCACTGCGGAAAGAAACTGTTTTACTACATGTAGCATGAAGTATTCAAAATTTCTGGCTACATTAAGATTTAGTAAAATAATTGAAAACTCAAAAAAGTAGAGTTGGACCTTGTTTGTTTACTATCCTTGGCTGTTTTTTTTATTATTACCAATTTTATTTTTGGACTGGTTTTAAGCTTGTATTAAATAATTTTGACCTTGAATAGCTGCACATTTTTACAATTAGCGGATAGTCATTGCTGTCACTTCCTCTTGACTAGATTAGGTCTATCGAAACCATACTATTAAAGAAAAAAAAAAGACTCAATCTACTCAAGCGTTGTCTATAAAGAGAATTAATATTGAAGAATGAAACAAAAATAAAATAATTTCAATGCACTGCACTGCTGAGTTGTAAAATTGAATTAATTCTATTTCAACAGATTACTTTGCATGGAGGTAATACACCAATGCAAATTGATGGAGAACCATGGGAACAACATCCTGCTACCATCACCATCACACGCAAAGGCCAAGCAGCCATGATGGCATTGTCCTCACCCACTTGAACACAAGAACACAGCAGGCTTTAATGATTGGAGCATTGCAACTATCTTTAGAAACTGTATTAAGAAACAGATATTGACAGTGACAACTGTGGTGTCAGTGGATTATTTTTAACTTAAATGTCAGTTTATTGACAGTTACTGATAATGATGTCATTGTGTTGCTTTTGACATCAGCAGTTGTTACTAAGATAAGACCCAGAAATGTTGTCACAAAGATAAGACTCAGAAATGTTGTCACAAAGATAAAAGACTCAGAAATCCATGTCTATTATTATGAATACAGGCACAGTATTGACAATCTTCTATCTATACTTTGACAGTCATCTCTCTGTGATATTATATTGATGTACATCTAAATAACTTTGTGATGTTTTAATATGAAACTTACATGGGCCAGTGATTAAAATATTTATATTTTTATATCTTATTAATTATTAATATGGCTCGTCAACAGAACATAAACAGCATATGCTATCTCCACTCCCTGCTACTCCGTAACATTAAACATTGCAGGCACAATTTGTTTTGTTCAAGTCTGCATTGTGTATAGTTTCTATTAGTTTTAGTCTCAGTTTCTTTTATGTACTAGTGATATTATTTTTTTATCTTACTTTATAATGAAGAGATGGATCTCACTAAATCTTGTTTGTTTAATTTAATCAATAATATTTACGTAGATGTAAAAGCTATTTCCACAGTTTTTACATAGACTTAATTTCCCTACATGCGACTCTGTTTTTTCTTTTAATTGTGATTTTTTTCGTCGGCAATGGCTGGCTACTTTAGCATACTAGTTGACCTACAACTGTAGTAAGGAAGATCTTTTCTACATTTTAGGCTTTTGGAATACCCTGTACTTAGCTTTTTTTTTTTTGTTTCTTTGACTTCATCCAATGAAAACCAGATGTCTTGTTGAGAATGGGTAAACCTTTTAAATATACTTTCTTCAATTAATTCTCATGTTTCTAACTAAAGAAAGGAAATTTAATCTTACATGAAATTGCAATATATGTAATTATAAACAAAATCATTATTCATATAGTATGGTCCGCCATTATGTCTCCCACATAAGGAGCAAAGTAATAATAGACTGTCTTATAGTTTATATGTTAATAATATGGTTTCATGTTGTCGGATTACGGTTATTTTAGAATAATTCTATATATATATAACTGTTGTTTTTTTTACTTTGATTTACAGCTTACCAAGATTTTATAACTATTGTTTTTGTGCTAGCAGAATTAAAATAAATCAGCCAATTAAATTCCCTCCCTTCATTCTGACTACCCACTGAATGGCAGTGATATTTACCTACAAGGTTGAAGAAAATGAACCAAGATGGATATTAATTATTTTTATATTTGACCAGTCACTTTTTTAATTGTGATATTTTATTTTGCTTGTTTTCATATTTTTTGTTGATTTTTTTTTTTGTTTGTGCATTTCTTTATATATATATTTATTTTCTTATAATCCATTTTTTTTATGAGTTTCTAAAGTTTTGGAAATATGAAATGTTTTTTTTTTGAGACCCAGTTGTCTGTGGGGCTTGTGGTTTACCAGGAACAGTGGTTAATTAGGATATTATGTGACCAGTATACTGTTTCAAATGTCACTTATTAGTGATAGTTGGACATAATAACATACTGAAATTATAAGTTAAAAAAAACAACAGACTTCTGAATTTAAACTTCAAATCCACAGCTTGAGTTTTGTATATTGGATTAATATTTTTTTTTTAAAGCTTATTTCATGTGCATTTGGGTTTGTGCTAGTGGTGGGTATAAAAACTTGTTCAGGCATTAGGCATCTTATCTAGTTGCAGGCCAAACTATATGTTGAATAATTCTCACATTAAGATTTTCAACAAATTTTTGTAACACTATGTTTTTATTCTGTGTCTTATAATTGTTTAATGTTTTTTTTTTACTCTTATTATTTTCCTAGTTGAAGTTCCTGCCTGGAGCCAATTGTTAAAGTTGGTTTGAACATTTTGTAAAATTAGATCTGATCAGTAATGCTTGATATATTTTATTGAGCTAAAATTATCAGTTTACATGTGTTTATTGATCTACTATTGGACAGTTTTATTGAGCAGAAATTTTAAATGTCCCTTTAGTTATTTTACATTGAAAACTAAACAGTGCTATACTATACAATGGTTTGGATATTGTCAGTAGAAGGGCATGGTCATAAATAAACAAAATTTGTTGTTATTTTAAATTTGAGTTTGTGTCTTATTAGCATTCAGTCATAACACGTGCAAAAGACTATTCACAACAAGGGGATATAAAAACTATCATGCCAAAATAACAAACAAACATTCATTCTCGCCATACCTATTTTTTAATTTTATGACCTGATTAAGATGCTATATAAAGTAGAATTAGAGATCAGCTCTGAAGCCAATTTGCCTTCACTGGCATAGAGAAACTTGGCAGCAGATGGCCTCTGAAAAAGACGGTTGGAGAGCTCTCCCATAGGCTGCTGGACACATATGTTGCCCTGATAAAAGCTCTTTTGGGTAGACAGGCGCATAAGATGTAAAGAAAAATTAAAATAAAAGGCTTTTTTCGGCATCAGATGTGGAAAAATATACAACTAGCCGTGTGAAACACTAGTTGTGTGGACACAGCTTAGGATTTTTGATACAATCATGTCACCCTACAGAAGAAAACGCCACAACATTAGCTTGTGTTTTCCAACAGATGTCTATACACAATATGTCTAAAAAAAATTTCAAAGACAAATAAGAGATTACACGTAACCTACATAATACTTTGAAAACATTGTTTATGTTGGAAATCTTGCCTTCGGCACGTCTGCTTGTACAACCTTGACCTTCACAACAAATGCAACAAAATGATACTCTCTCGAAGAAAAGACAAACGTGAGTAGTTGAATCGCAAAATCTAAATCACACACGCATGCATAGTGCACACTTAGATATATGTATTATATATCATCCTATAAAATACAGACGTTACTTCAAATAAAAAAAGAAGAGGATTACGTCCTACGCGTTATGCATCTAGTCATGCATGTTAACCAATGACTTCAATTCTATATAGGCCTACAGATTAACAATATTATAGGCCTAATATATTTTTTATTTTTTTATATATACTTTTTTTCTTTACTTAGAGTATAATCAAAATTCTAGTTTCATTATAGGCCTATAGATCAAGACTTAGACTTCAAACATGAGGCAGTAGTCTACACTGAAATCTGTGAAATCTGACGGTGTATTTGTATATTTATGATTTAACCCCCTATTATAGTGAATATAAGCCGAAGTGAACATTTCCATGGAAATGTTTGTGATATAGAGCTCCTTATCAAAATTTTGTTTTAAGATTATTATTTATACTTTAAAAACGGTCAACCAAGAGTTTTCCATGCTAGTATTTTTTTCCAAAGATATACATAAAAAAATTTTTACAAAAATTTACAGCAAAATCGTTAGCTAACTATTTTCGAGCCCCGTGTCAAGATTCCAGGTTTTGCTCATGAATGATTTTCAAGCTGATAAGTGGAATTGTAACATAGCCTAAGTGGCGTAACCCTATAAATACCCATTTATTATTCCATGTGTTGGGACAAATTTAGGATATTAAATTAGGATATACTTTCTACCTAAATTAGTGCTTTTAAAACATATAGGCCTATGGAGTAGTGTGGATGATAATTTTTTTTAAAAAAAGGACCATCAATGTCAAAATATTTTACATTTAAAGTCTATCTAGGTCTACTTTTATTGTTTTGGGGAGAGGAGAAAATCTACAAGTTATAGTTTATTCATGTTGCAAACAGAAGTTATGTTTTAAATAATTATTGCAGTTTTACTGTCAATTCAATGGAAGAAATGTGATCGGACCGCCTACGATATTTCGAGCAAACTATTAATTTAAAGCTTCGTAGTTATCATTGGTTATATATTATAATATATCTATGGTAGTTATTAAATACTGTCAGAATTGTTTGACGTCTATGGTGGATCGTAATTTTTATTTTCAGAAGCTAAGAATATTTTTCACGAAACTTTTTTTTTTCAAACCATGGCCTATATAATCTAGATCTATAGGGTACTGTAAGATTCGGTTTCAAGCGGTTTATTTGTCAAGAGGTCATCTTTCATCACGGGGCTAGGGTGGAGTGGCTTATCTTGTGGAAAACAAACGCAGGAAGAGGGAGACAAACAATCTTTTGTTAGCTAGGGTCACGTTAAGAGCTAACGACAGATAACTCCACATATCATGAAGCGAGATTTCTATTGCCTCCTTGTGTGGGTATAACAAATGATGCAAATGCCTAGTTTACAACCATTAGCCTCTAAATTCTTTCTCGATCTATTAGTCACCCACATCTGTTTGTATTGCCCGCCCGCAAACGTAATAAAATTCTTCAGTTTGAAGTGAAAGCTATGGTAACACATCAGCATTCCATATGGAAGGCTTCCTGGTCAGGTTGTAGTTTTACATACTCCGGTCCGAACATGGGCGTAGCCAGAATTTGTTTTCGGGGTGGGGGTAATTTTTCTCCCCTTCCACGGCCAAAATGTGTGTGTGTGTGTGTGTGTGCACTTACTTATACTTACTTACCGTTCGGCGCATTGGGAGGCAAGCTGTCTCCATAAAGATCTGTCATTGGCAATGTCTGAAGCCTCCTCCCACCTGGTGTCCACTGTTGTGAGGTACTCCATGAATGTATGACGCCAAGTTATACGAGGGCGTCCCTGTTTGCGCTTTCCTCTTATTGGACTCCATGTCATCGCAATTCTTCGTATGCGTAGTTCATTTTGTCGTAGAACGTGTCCCGCAAACCTCATGTGTACACATAATTAATTTATTACATTCTGACCCTTCATTTTTCCGGAAGACGTTTATTGTACCCTAGAATAGATTCTTACTGGAGTTAATGAAAAAAAAGTGTAGACTCCCCGCCCATGCCAGCAAGGTTGTCTGGAGGGGGGGTGTTTTTAATGTTATGCAACTTCATTTACTTATTGAAAAAAATGAAAGCGTTGAAGATTAATCTATATTTAATATTATGGGCTAATAAATTTTTGACACAAAGACCTCAGAGGGTTAGGGTAAACAATGTAATATCAAATGCACGCATATGAAGATAGTGTTATAAACCTGGTGGTGGCACAGACGGGGGAGTAGCGGTGTGTGTAGTCAGCCGACGCAAATCGCCCCATGCCAGACGAGCGGTCAAGCGTGACGAGTTACTACGGTCAGCCGCGACGCGTCTCGACAAGAAGGTTCGGGAGAGTTCCGCAACGTGAACACAGCTCAGGAGCGCCACGAGAATTATAGTCATCTGACCACCTAGAAATGTCGAGGGGCGTTCTGTCCTGTTTGAGAAGGCCAGCAGGGACCCTATATAAAGAGCGGAGGTGTCGCAGTCAAGACAGTCCAGAAAAGTAGTCCAGAAAAAGCAGTTCACGACAGAAGGTTCAGAGTACGGTCGACTAAAGCACAGTTCAGCGGTGCAGTTCTGTACGGAGCATTACGACGGTTCAGTGCGAAGTACTGTCAAGTACAGTTGAGACGGCTGGCGTCTTGATCTTGATATATGATTGAGTCCGGCACATCGAGCCCAAGTGTGTGAAGTCAGTCCTGAACTGTTGAACCCAGTGCAAGCCCGGAACGAGACGGAGAGACCAGAGATATTTGTACAGTCTGTTACGTGCTTCCAATTGCACAATATTGGCTGTTCTTTATTCACATTAAACTTTTACGTTACTTTGGAGCCCGGAGTTGTCAAGTTCTTTCAGTTGGTGGTGTATGGTGCAGTTTGCAGAGAGCCTGGATAGTGAGATTCGTAACAATAGTTTACATCCTAGTCCAAACCTTCCTAGGACAACGGGGGTGGGAGTGGGCAGGGTTTGATAAATTTAAACGACGGTCCAGCGCGCAGGCATCTATCCGTAGAGTGAACACTACTCTTGTGTTCTCGTGGGGTGACTATCCGCCACATCCAGGGCAAGCAAAACCATTGTCCGCAGGTGGTCGGTTTAGATTTTCTTTTCGTCGACTGCGTCTGTCCTCGACGACAGATTTTCTTTTGGTCTCAAATGTGTATCTCACGGATTATTTATTAGCAATATGTAGGTCACAGCTGAGGCTACGCAGCCACGAAAATACTGTATTCCTCACTAATCTTCGGACTCGAACAGGCTTTATAATAGCAATGACACAGATATACAGCGTATGTTTAACGTGTTTTTTTTTTTTTTATTGTTTCCCTTGGGAAAATCTTTAATCTTTTACAGAAACACACAAGACAAACAGGTTAATTTATCCATATCCGGATTACATGCAATGCAATTGTGTGTGAAACGTGAGAAAATAATAGTGTGACATAACATTATTAATTGTCCTAAGTTAGGTCCATAGTACTTTGTATAACACAGGTTACATAATTTAACAATTCAAATATGAAAAAAATAAATTTTGACAAATTATCTACAAAGGTTTTCCATAATATGTTAAATATATAATAATACTAATGTTTAACGTGTTTAAAAATTATTAGACTGTAAATGTTGGCAGGATACGCGTAACGGCCTGAAACTTCTTATTAAACGTCTGTCTAGCCCTAATAAGTTTGCATAGAATAAAGTTTAAAGATAAATATAAATAATTTTTAGAAAAGTATTTTTATATAAATATACATTTATATTATAATTTAAACAAAATAATAAATAAATTGTATATTTAAAAAAAAACATTTTATGCTTTAAATAATTGAAACATACTTCCCCTTAAAAATAAATGTAATGAAATTTTATTATAACCCCCCACCTTTTAACTGCTATAAACCCTAAATGCCAAAATGCTCGAAAAAGTTAAAAAAAAAAAAAACACTTTTAAACAGAAGTCAATACTCTGGTGGACATAATGATTTATTAAGGAGATTTTCTGTGTTACTTAGCAGACCTGAAAAAAGTGGGATACTTTAATGTTTTTTAAGCCATGTTTTTAAAATAGATAAAGTCAAAAATTTATCATTGAAAATTTTCATTCATGCGACAAATCCATAAATAGCAAGCCCATTGTTGTATCCGGTGTAGGCCTACATAAGGAAAGTGTTGATAAGCTATGCTTTTTGTTGATGTTTTTTTTTAACCTAGATCCATAGACATAAATAAATACTGTATTCCTCACTAATCTTCGGACTCGTATAGATTAAACTTAGTTTGCTTTGAATAATTAGATCTACAAACTTACTTCCCATTAAAATAAATGTAATGCAATTTGATTCTTACCTCCCTTATCCCTGCTCTAAGCCCAAAATGCTAGAATAACTAGAAAATAACATTACTTTAAAACAGAAATCAATACTTAAGTGCAGGGGTTCGGGGGTAAAGTAAATACAGTTGGCCTCATAACAGCCTCATTAACTGACAACTCTAGAAACCGATGACTTTTAAATCATCTCCTCTTTAGATCACAATGATTGAAATGGTTAGTTTACTTTTATTCATATAGCCCTTGACCTATTCATCAGTCAATTTAATACCAGCTGGATAAAAGATAAGCTCTTTACCACTGACTGCCACACGTTGACCCATTCGTTAAATTCAAGGAACGACCTGCCTTAGGCAAAGGCAAACTAGGCAGCAGAAGAATTTTTTTTTAATTGCAAAACTTGGATCAATTATTAAACATAGGGTATCACTAAACATTTTCTAAGTAAACTAGCTTAGCTTTAAGTAATTACTTTGAAAGTGGAGCCTACTTTATCTTTATGTAGATCCATATGTGGGCCAAGAACTTGCGTAGCTAATGGTAATGATGTCTCTAGAATTTACTACAAGTACTGGTGGTTTGTGTATGGTTGGAAAGGACAAATAATAATTCTACATTTCTAAAACAAGCAAAATTTTAAAAAGGAAGCTTATATAATGGAAGGAACTCCACATTTACATCTATATATCTAAATAATGTAGAATTGTTTTCCCCTTTCCGATATTAAACAAAATAATTAATTGTTAATAAATTGATTAATTTGTTGTTGTTTTTTTTAAATTGATTCATGTTTTGTTACCTTCAATCATAGACATAAATAAATGGCGGCAATTTTTCAATTCTTCAGAATTCGGAAATCCGAATACAATAGATACCGGTATGCATGTTTTCAAGTTACATGAAGTTACTTCCTTTTTCCAGTCTATATTTATTTATGTCTATGCTGAGATGATATACAAGTTGTGTAAAAATAAATTCCATCTTAAATCTATTTTTGCTGCGATTTCCTAACAAGTCATTTAATTGCACAATCTGTTTCGTCTGTTTCTACCTAAAATACAATTGAGACGTAAATAGTAGTCATGACTAACCCATAACCTTTAGGGATATTGAAGTATGTTAGTCCACTCAAGTAAATTGATGCTATTCAGGAATTGTTTAGAGAGAAGATGTTGTTCAGTGCTACGGAATCTATTTCCTTATACCAGTTTGAATGAAGGCTAATGTAAGCCTGCCCCAAGAGCGTGAAACGCCTTCAGAATGTAATGTGTCAACAATCTAGGGCACTTCCCACACTCCCAGGATTCAATAGAACAACGGGGTTTCCTTGTAGATAGACATTTCCTGGACACGTTGAAGACATATTGAAGTACTATTAGCCCAGTCATGGTTCAGTGACTTCTCAACTTTCCCAGCAAATATTTCAATGTCGACCGTGGGACCTTTCCTTCATACCGACTATAGTTATTGTCATATTGGATTACTTCAGAATGAAGTACAGTATTAAAATATAATAATAGATTGAGACTTAAAATTAAAACCGCTATATAGGCACCATAGATGGCTCTGCTCGTGTCATGTTTATTAGCAATATACATTTCTTAGTTACTAACGTTAAAATATAGGCTTACAATTTAAATCTAAATTTATCTACATTCCCGACCGTTCTGCAAGAATTTTTGGATTCATTTTTATTTATTTCTGAAACTTACAAAACAAAACATTATGTTGATTTAAAAGATTCGCGCACACATGGAGTGTGTGTTTAACGTAAACAGCACATTCTCGAGTGTGTCTCGCAGACTATATGTGAGTGTGTTTATCTAGTCAGCTCTCATCACTCTCTGTGTTCTATTATCTGGAGGAAGGTCTTTGCGAGTCCCGAAGATCTTGTTATGTGGCCATACATTTTAAGCTTTCGTTTCTACACAGTAGTTAGCAGGTCATCATGGGGTCCAATCGCTGCAGTAACCCTGTCTCTAATCATCTAATCTCTTGGTTTGTGATGCGGTCTTTAACTCTTTCTCTCCTAACTGACGATACCAGCGTTGATTCTATCAGAACATGTTAAATAATAACGGAGAGAAAGAGCTAAATAATATTATATAAGATACGATGTAGCCTAGTTCATTGCCGGTAAGAATTCCAAACTAAGAATATTTGAGAAAAAAAAAGTCAAAGTTGCTGACCTTACAAACTATTTATTTTAAATCTCTGTTGTTGACCCCCCCCCCCCCCCAGTTCGGCTCTAACCCTAACAGCATTTAATATTACAAGAACTATCATCACTTCATTAGATCTTTCTCTGTATTTCTAGGTAGGCTATACATATACATGCCTTTATAAAGTTCTTAATCATGTACTTTTATGGGCGTTTATCTTAGATCTATTACAGTAGATTAATTAGATCTAGTCAATTCTTAAGACTGTCGAAAAAGGCAAATCGACGAAAATAGCTACTATTAAAACAAAACATACATTGTGGTTTGAATTTCAATTATTGTCTTTTTATTTCACCTCGAAAATTTCCGTAGTCTAATAAGCCCTTGTCTGTAGCAACCAAACAATTATCATTATGATTCACCTGAATCTGAAATTCGACAGTCTCTGGTCGGCCTTAAATGCATATTTATGCGATCAAATAAATAATTAACACAAGCAGTAATCAAAATATATTTTTATTGGCTCAAGTGATTAAAAATGTGGCATCTATAGACATTATCACATTATATTGATCTGGAACCAACAGACAAAAATGATATGAGAAGAACTGACAGGTGCAAACAATTTGTCATACAAATAAATCATATAAGTAGGAATAATATGGTCACCCAAATATATGCTCAAATTTAAGTTTGTGAAATATGAATAAAGTGCTATGATACTTGTCTGAGCTGAACTAAATCATTTGCTTATAGTCAGATACCGGTATATTACAAAGATGTCGATATAGTTAAAGTCATGAGGTTGGCTAACACAAGACACGAGTGATTAGAGTATCGTTATTTCCTACAAGCATTTAAACAACAGTTAACTGTAATATTAGATGATTCCTTTATGTTAGCTCTGAGCATACCAATGGATTCGACTAACCACAATCAAAAGAAAAACAAATATCATCAAACTTCAGTTGAGTGAAGGCTGGAGAGGCTCCAATACTCTCTTGCAAAAGCCCTGGACACAAACCCTGCGCCTCTGATGCGTAAATTATCATACAGGTCGAGCTGTGGCTTCCCAGACCTGTGGATATGGAGATCAGCAGGTCGAAAATAAACTGATTTAAATGATCACATTTCGACACAGTTACTTCAGCAACATCTTCTTAGAGCCACCAAAACAATGCCCCTCCCCCAATCCACCATGTCAGAAGTTTCTAAATATTTACATCAACGTTATGAGCAGATGCCAACATGAAATATGATGTCAACATGAACTTTCTTTTTACATTGGAATGTTTTTTTGTTTTGACTCTAGGAAACATTCTGTACAGTACCAGCTATATATATACACAAATACTACACAACCAGTACACTCACGTATGTATCAACAATCTCTGATTGTATCAAGAGTGAAGGCTAATGAAGGAAATGGTTCCCATAATATTTATAGTTCATGTGAGGCCCAAGGAAAGGACAGGAAGGAAATGACAGTTTAAACTAGGTCATAGAACAAGGTTTTATTGTATCTAGTGTGTATTCACTACTAATAAAAGCAAG
>JADKLZ010003886.1:2926730-2954143 GCA_021533235.1 Biomphalaria straminea | reverse complement strand
CTAGTGTGTATTCACTACTAATAAAAGCAAGGTTTTATTGTATCTAGAGTGTATTCACTACTAATGAAAACACCAATCTCATACCAAATAATGCCACCAATTAAAAAAAAGATTTTAATTCCGGGACAAAAAAAAATCTAAACATAGGCATGAAAAAGTGTGAATGTACATTTTGTTTATTTATTGTTATAATGTTTTGTATGGTGTAATGCACACATTTTAACACAAATTTCCTTCCAGACAATAAAGATTATTATTATTATTTTAATTACTGTACATTAAGTACAGCCCTTCACAGTTTTCCACTAACATTCCTTCCAATCAGATAAATGATTCATTAATGCAATTCATTTTTACCACATCACAATCATTTAATTTTAAATTTGAAAAAAAAAAAGGCTTCTAAATGTGATTCCATGTGAAATAATTCCTAACACTGTAAACTGTGTCCATATTAGAGCCTACTACATGCACATCTGATGGATAGTCAATCTATTTATCTTGGTTTATTTACATTGAAGATCTATTAAAAAAAAAGATTCAATGCGACCAAACTAAAGGAAAAATAATATTTCTACACAAAAATTTGACTATCAATATTTACAGCCCATGACACACACATTGGTTCTGTATGAAGCAACAGTTACATTTATTTTTATCAGGCTCCACTTTACACTTGCTTCTTTTAGGAAAGGGCAAGCTCTAGAACAGAATGTGTAGTGAGAAGGAGTCAAAGTTATAAAGTAGATGTTTAGGTGTAACACACAAAAATCTAAAACACACCAATACATCTTTTTTTTATAAGCAAATCTACATAACTCTAAAGAAAGACAATAAAACTATATATTTTGATAAAAATTATAAAGTATTTCAAAATACAGTGTATATCAAAAATATGAATCAGTTTTTATGTAGCTAAGAATGTGCAATTCATAAGAGTAAGGCAATGATGTACAGAAATAAGGCAATGATATACAGAAAAAAGCAATGATATACAGAAAAAAGCAATGATATACAGAAAAAAGCAATGATATACAGAAAAAAGCAATGATATACAGAAATAAGGCAATAATATACAGAAAAAGGCAATGATGACAAACATCATGTAGTTCACAAGTTGGCAAACTCATTTGTTCAATCTTTTAATCTATTGTTCAGTCTTTCAATCTATTGTTCAATCTTTCAATCTATTGTTCAATCTTTCAATTCACTTATCCACCACATTTTTTGTCAGTTGTGTTATCAAGTCTCCAGTATCATTGTGAAACTTAAGAAATTTGATTATGGCATAAGTCTGGATAAAATTCAAAGTGTAATTTATATACATATTGAAATCACTTTTTGTCTCACAGACAATCCTTTTCCTTTTTATTAAAAAACAAACAACTCTTTGAAGCTAAGAAATCACAATTTGTGTTTTAGCAAAAAGAAAATATCACAATAAACATGTACAATCATCACAGAGGATCTGATATAGTCATTGGCATCATCACCTGGGTCTGACATCATGAGAACATTCAGTAAATTGTTGAATTTGTCTCCACTCTCGCAGAGTCATGGCACATTTTAGAGTTAGTGACCGAAGTCTCTTCCTACCAGTAATAAGAAAATCTCCAGGACTGCTGTGGATACCGCACTGTGTTGGGACTGTGATATGACCAGTTAGGTACTGATCTGACCTACGCTCTCTGTGAAACATTTCTGGTTCTCGTTGATGAATGATCTGTTTGACAGACATTGTCAATGTTGACATGGAGGAGTCTGACTTTTGCTTCACGTCATTCAATGATGCTATGATAACTAGATAAAAAAATAATAATCGTTGAACAATCTAGACTAAACACATCAGTAAATATAAAAGTAAATTAGAGTTCTAATTTTGGTTTTATGAGTATATTTTTTTAAAAAATATAGTATAATAAATTTACAAATTGCAGTTGTGGCATCAGTTTGTGTGGCATTTTATGTCTTGAGAGATGAAGTTTTTCCTTTGCTGATTCTCATGTGACTAAACAAACAAAAATATACCAAGACATTTTAGTCAGAGATGGAGTGAGTTCTCCAATGCTGGGGGAAGGGCTTGGTGGTAAAATTTGTAAGTGCAGGGAAGCTGGATTCCCAGAAATGAAGTACCATAGCAATTTAGGGTCAGGCAAAAGTGAAGAACATGAACACTGAAACTACTAATAGTAAGCAAGACTTGCAATAGAGTTGACTGGCTCAATACTCAGGGGAATTGCATTTGTCACACAGAGTTTTGGAAAATATTGGTTGTACGACACATCATGAACTAAAAATGTTATCAAAGCACTGCTAGGATTAACAAATATATATAGTGATTATCTTAAAATACCATTAACATTAGTAACAAAGCTCATGTTTAAATGACATCTGAAACTCTTACCATAGTCCATAGAGCAGTAAGCATCCAAAACTTCTTCTTTAGTACAGGGCTTGCATTCTGTTAACAAACATGAAAAGTACCGGCTAGTTAATGTTTTCTGATGCCGATTCAAGTCACAACATCAAAGCTATACACACACTCTTTAAAAGTAAAATTCACAAGTTCACTTACCATCATAAACAGTAGACATACTGCTGTCTAATTTTTCAATGTCATAGAAAATTTCTATTTTAGGCACAGAGTGAAGATAATGCTGAACAAATGACTCAATGAATAAATGAAGAGATTCTGGCGTTGAGGAAGAAATACAAAATTCCTCATTGGATGCATTTTTAGTCAAGACTTTAGTTTCAATTTGATGTAGTTTATAATTTTTTGACAACTCAATTTCTTGGCTAACTTTGACCTGACTATTATCAGATGACACCAAGAAACAGGCTCTGGATGGCCCTTGGAATAATGGCTTCAGCTCCAAACGAATAGCCCCATCAGCACCAAACCAGGTGATGGATCCACTGTTACATATCAAATCCAAGGTGTAGATAGCTTGAGGGTTGTTGATGGCACTGAAAAGATAATTTTTTAGTTTTATATTATTTTCAGTTATGAAAATGTTTAATGAGAAAGGAAAAAAAAGTAAATGTATAGGTCAGTGCTGTAACATGTGTTACTTACAGTTAGTATGTTTGAGAAAAGGGAAAAAAGTAGGGGTAGGGCCTACAAATATTCTAAATAAATCTAGATCTAGATGTGTACAATTTTTAAAGAATTCAATAATATTTTAACATTATTTTTATTAAAACTTATAACAGAATTTTCAAGCGATTCCTTTAAAAAAAGCAAAATCTAGATATAAATCTGGATCTAGTCTACATATAGGCCTAATGGTCATACTTTAGTGTAGTGTATGATAGACTGTGATAGACTCCAGCTCTAGCTTGACAAGAATCTATATTAGATTTAACTTTTTAAAAATGATTTCCCCTAACTTAAAGCCAAGATTTCCCCTTCAACATATTTTGGTGTAGATTAAATTCTTTTCTGTTGATTGAGAAGTCTTTTGGAAGTAATCGCTTCAACCGTGAAGTTCAACGGCAACGCTAGCCTTGCGGCCTAGTACTAGATCTAGTAGACTAGTAAAAAATCACATTCCTTTTTGTTTACTGAAGTATCTGAGCACCTTTTTATGCAACAGTAGCAAGACGTTTTGTTTTAATGCACTAGAAATTTAGAGATTATGTTTTTGGAAACTTAAACCCAATTGTATTAGATCTAGACTAGATCTAGATCTAACTCGTCAATAGTCAGAGTAAGGTAACCAATGTAATGTAATCTAATGTAATGTAATCTTACAGACAAGATGGCGGATCAGCTTAGTACGCAGAAGCTGTCGCGTCTTACGTCTACCAACCCATTTATTTTATAAACCTATTTACTTTCTAATGTATCATTAATGAGGAAAGTTAATGAGACTGAATGAATTAAATGATTAAAGGTTAAAGAGTAATTTGGAGATATTCAAAAATAAAACGTTAATATCTCAAGATGTTCAAATTTTTATAGACCTATTAAGTAGTTTTTGTAAGCATTCTCATTGCTCATAGTAGTTGTTTTTTTTTAAACTCAATTTATATCAACCCAATTCTGCATATAACAATATAGAGCACCAGTTCTCAACCTTTTATGCTTGGCGACCCCTTTTTACAATACCCACGGTGCCCCCTCCCACACACTCATACAGCAATAGAAGAATAGACAATAACAATCCATATTTTCGATAGGCGACCCCTGGCAAATCGTCAATCGACCCCCAAGGGGGTCACGATCCACATGTTGAGAACCAGGGGCGGACTGGCTATATGGGCATTCGGGCAAATGCCCGGTGGGCCGGTACCTAATGGGCCGGTACCTAATGGGCCGGTAGGGTTACCTAAAGGGTCTCATGAATGCCATTTGGTCACATATTGAAAGGTTTTATAATATTCCCTTAACAAAGTGGCCCTTTGAGTGTCGTGTTTAAAAAGAGTCTTTTACAGACTCAACATTGTAGGTCCTAATACTAATTTATTTTAGCATATTTTCCGAAATAATGTAATAGTCTACATCCGTAGATAGTGCTACTATAGGCTTCATCTTTTTCGGCCCTACACACTTAACGATGAAAAAGCAACATAAAGTCTAGATTTCTTGTAAAAATATAGAGGATGCTTACAGTTATGGATACATGATTAAACTTAACAAAGATTTTCTGGATAGGTAGGCCTATAATTGGAGGCCCATCGTATAATATACAATTTATGGGCCGAAGTGTTATAGAAATGCATGGGCCGATTTTGACACCCAGTCCGCCCCTGTTGAGAACCCCTGATATAAGGACTCCATATGATCATATCTAATTAATGGTCTATGAAAGGAGTTCTGTCGGGTAGGTTATATATTTCAGATCACTGTTCAGTACGTATAGAGATCTACGTGCTCAACGCGCCATGACTCCTAGGAGAACAGAAGAGATAAAAAGTGGCACTGCATTTCCAAGATTTTCAAACAACAGTGAACAACACATGTACTGGGAGCGACCGAATAGAAATCATAAAACCTTACCCTCTTCTCTTTTTTCTACACATTTATAAAAAGATTCCTATCTGAGTTAATAATCGACCTTGCCCTCCTCTTTACCTTGATCCGCAAACAGCCTACTACTGTTATACTACGCCATTATTCAACGCATAACACTTGCCGTATTACTAAATCTAGATTCCATATCTTGAGCTGAGCTAGCCAGAAAAACAATTGACTTGGCAGAATTTATGTCATTGGTTAATATGCATGACTAAATGCATAACGCGTAGGACGTAATCTTTTTTGAAATAATGTCTGTATAAGATAAGATAAAAAAAAAGGCCAGGTCCTGGGTCCAAGAAATCTACCCACTTCTACGGAATAAGAGTCCACTAAGCCCCCCCCCTCCCTTTTTATACCCTAGTTGACAGCGTCCCAAGTACTTCCTGTTCTCAGATCGACTTAACAAAAAAGTGGTCGGTCCCGTTGTCACAGGTGTTAAAATAGGTCAACTGTTATAACAGTTGTCAGCATGGTCATCAGCAATGTGTCGCCGTCCACGACTAATTTGTCAAGCTTAATAATCAGTCGAGTCACGAGTCTAAGCTGTCAGCAAAATCTAAGGCGATTGTTTTTATAGTTACGTAGCCTTTGTCTTTTATTATCTTTTGTAAAACTGCTGGTATCATGAAGTTGAAACAAACATTTTATCATTTGGCAGCATGTTGACATTTTCCTGCACTGATATGTCTAGAATATGTTCGGACCGCAGTTTCTATAGAAAAGATGATCAAGTACAACCCAAATCTGGTTTGAGCTCAATACACTGTGACTTAAGTCTGCAGCGTAAAGCACAGCAACATTTAAGAGCTGACTGAACTACATACTGGAGGGGGGGCATAGCAAAAATGGCGCAGAACGGTTTATTGCACCCGGTCACACGACTTAAATCCACGGGGTTGGGGGGGGGGGGCATTGAAATATAACTTTCAAAAAGTAAAACATATAGTTCATAACGTACAATTTTTTGTTTGTTTGGGGGGGGGGGTCTAGTTCGAATCTCGACGAAGACTGGGATTTTAAACTTTGGATTTTTTTAGGGCGTCCCTGAATTCATCCAAATTCTAATGAGTAACTGACTTGAGTAAGGGAAAATAAAGGTGGGTTGTTCGTTGTACTGGCCAGAAAACACCCTCTTTAACCATTGGCCAAGCAACAGGTGACCTTTAGATGTCTTACCAATGGACCGCATTCACCAATCGTAAATAAACACATTTAGCCACGTCATAATATTGATAAAACAATTTTAAAAAATATGTATCACGTGACAATCACGATGGATGAAATACATTGTATAGAAGATATAGAGAATCGCGTGGCTAAATGTTTGTTTACGATTGGTGAATGAGGTCTATTGATTTTAATAGCATTTTAAACATGTATTTATGATTCTTATACTTAAATGACCCAGCAGCAACCCCAAACACACACACACAGGTTAAAAGTACACTTCATGGTTCGACCCACTTACTATTCTATCGAATATAGATTAGATTGCACTCAATATTAGATTGCACTTAAGATTAGATTGCACTACCCATTATTATCACTATAAACGTGAAGCTATGGGCTGTAACAGTGAATAATGCCCGGAATCCTAGCATAGGTCACGTATTAACGCAGGTCGGATATTTAAGAGTGTGACCTGATGATAAGGAATGTGTGAAGAGGGAGGGGGGGAGTCTAGAGGCAGTGTGGGAATTATTTTCGGTCTTATTTCTCACACTACATAACTTTACAAAACAACTACATTCAGTATATACTATATACCATGTACCAACACAATATTCATGCAGCCTACAACTTTCATATGTTGTAACACTGGCGGCTATGTGTCTCCACAGTTTAGCGCAGAACATATCAACATGTGCCTGGCTAAACCAGAATTAATAAAGGTCTTCTTAAAGATTATCATAAATCAGGAAGCGGTATGGGCATAGGCGTATGCTACCTTTTTTAAAATTGGGGGAGGGGGACGTTGTAAAGGGGAGTAAACAATGAAGCGGGGAAAAAACGAAGAGAGACTACAAAAATACCATTTCAAAAGAGAGACAACTACTCATAGCTATTTGACGAGATATTCGAAATCTGACCTGGTGATTAAAGACTGGGGGAGGAATTGAATAGGAGACTTCTATTCGGTGAGTTTTCGGTGACAGGGTTGACAGTTATAAATGTGAAAAGGAACAGTGAACAGGGAGCGCCTTCAATACGGGAGATGGGCTTGGACGGGGGACAATAGAAAGAGGTGAACTGACCCGTGGCTACTAGTTAACACAAGTCATCAGGTCAGAGCAGGCAACGCAGCGTTGAAGAAAGAGAACTACACATGGCTACTTGGGTTTCAGCTAAGGATCCTTCAGTGTTCGTGTGGCCCGGTTTGAACTGGGCTATTATCTAGGAGATCTGGTAGAATGTTCTTAAACAGCAGGTCTCTACCCTCACTAGGAATTTTAAAAAATAGTTGGACAGGATGTGAAAATGCGTCTCTGTTAAAGGCACAAATATTTTGTTTTACCATCAATCTTTAAAGACTAATACAAGTTTTAAAAAAATTGTGTAGGCCTATGTTATTTAAATCTCAATATCTTATATATATAACTCTCTGTCTCTTTCTATCTCTCTATCTCTATCTCAGTCTCTCTCTCACTATCTCTCTATCTCTAAGGGCCCTAATTCATACATGTACTGATGTGCTGAAATATATATTACAGACGATAATTCAAAAAAAAAAAAAAAAAAAAAAAAGATAATTACACCCTACACATGTCATGTGTCAATCTAGTTTTGTGTGTTAATCTGCTCTCATGACTGATTGATATATCACTAATTCTCCCACTTGCCGTAGGCTAAAAAAAAAACGAAAATTTTGCCAGTTACTATTTTCTGTGTGCCTATAACATCTAAACACTTTTCACGATCGAAACCGCAGCTGTTACATTTATCATAAAGATTTTTTATTCGCGACCCAATATAAAGAAATATAAATAAAATTCTAAAGAAACATCAAAAAGTACGAGATTAAACTTTCTTCCGTTTTTAAACACTTTTTTTGGGCATAAATATCAAAAGCGCTTCTTTGTGGGGAAACTGCTTTTGTAAGACGTATAAAACAATCAATCTGATGTTTCCTTGTTTTAAAGGACACAATACCAAAATAAATGTCTGGGGAACGGGAAGAAGATACGTTATATTGGAATACTCGGTCAAAAGCATGAGTGTGTCGAAAAAGGGTGTGTGTGTGTTATAGATTCGTTCCGAATCAATTCAAAAATGTGTCAGAAAAATTAGAATGCGCAGGTTGAACAAAAAAAAATGGAGGTCCTAGAGAGAGAAGGAAAGAGAGAGGGCCGTTTAATTTCATTCTAACAGATACAATTATTCACGGGACAAAAAGTCTGTTGGGGAAAATTTAAAAGGTGGTAAAAAAACATGAGCAATTTCCGGCAATTTTGAGCGTGGGTAATGCTAGATTTTTATGTGCACTAAAAATGGACTAAACTATTAATCTAGTACATACAAACCCCACCCTAGAAATACTAATTTTAACACGTTAAAGCTTTGCCTTGTCTTCTGGCGTGGCTAATATTTGATAAACTTTCAATTATGTTCACAAGACCTTTAATTATTTCATTTAAAAAATTGTCTTCAGAAATCCAAATACGTTACTTAAAGGGCCTACGCCCACGTCTAAAATGCATTCAATTCTCCTAGCAATCAGTTCTCCTGGCAATCAATTCTCCTAGCAATCAATTCTCCTTGCAATCAATGGACCTCATTCACCAAACGTAAACAAACAACAATTTCTCTATATGTTCTATAATATTCTATATAAATTACGCAATATGTAGGGTTATCACGTGATACGTAATTTTCATTATTTTATCAATCTTATGACGTGGCTAAATTTGTTTATTTACAATTGGTGAATGAGGCCCATTCTCCTAGCAATCAGTTCTCCTGGCAATCTATTCCCCGTAACGTTGCTGAGTACTGGCAGTCTTTCCAAAAATGACCCCTTCAATTTAGCAACATCTCGTCACATTTAACACGAATATCAATAGGTCTACCTCTGAACTTGTATTTAAACTCACAAACAAATATGACATATACAAACTTAATTTGTAGACGAAAACTCAGGATGTGATTATGACCTTTCCACATACATTTGATCGTATCTTGTATAATACAGTTGTAATCTAGTCTAGGAGAATTTCATATTTTGCATTTTGAATCGTGGAACATGTTGAACTAATAAGCTAAGATAAGAAGTAGAGTTACTTTATTAGCAAGTAAGATTGGTTTAGAGTTAGACTTTAAATGCAAGTAGAATGTCTCTTTTTTTTTTTTTAACTTTTCATTAATGTAGGACACATACTATAGAATTAGTATATATAGATAAACAAGCGACACTCGTGTCATCATATGGCTGTTTGTTGTATGATTAAATCAGGGGCGGCTTTGGTGGAGTGTTAAACAGGAGAGACCACTCTTGGACCCGCGATAATTAAGATTATGTAACAAACAATACCGAAACAAACATGACTCGCCCGAGGCCTGTCTAGATCTAAATCCAGATTATGAGCAGATAGATTAATTGATTTAAATGAAACTTTCATTACTATTTAGGGACGATATTTTTTTAGTCATCTAAAATAGAATCTAGATCTGGATTGCCTAGATCTATACTACGCCTAAAGTCGTCAGACAATGGTGACCAGATATCTTTTTTTTAAATAAATGACTATAATCTAAAAGATTCTAAACATCTAGACGTAGAACTAGATTAGAATTTAGCTGTGATCTGGGAGATGCGGTGGCTGACTGATTTAGCGCTTGGCTTATGAACCTGGGGTCCAAGGTTCGAATTTTGGAATTTTCAGGGCGGGGAAACTCGGGAAAGTATAGGCTGCTGGTCGTTGAGCTGGCCATATGACACCATCTACCCAATGCTAAAGATTCTAATTCTAATCGAATGAATACTGCGGCCAGAACCATTCTTTATTAAACCCATTGTTTCATGTTTCTTTTTTAAAAATGTAAAAAGTCTTTTATCTTTGTACAGGTAAATCTGAACTTGGACTCCAGATATCTAAGTTCTACGTAATGTTATATCAATATTACACAACAGTCTTATTTTACTTGCCTTATCTGACAACTACAAGCGTCACATATCTGTTGAGTGAAAGCGACCTGTATACACAGACCACTCAACATAACCACAGCTGCAACATTCAGCCAGTGATGACTTGCCATAGCTGACCCTTTCACCCCTGGACATGCAGGCCAGCCGCTGTATCAAATAACAGGGTAACGTCCGTAGGAGGTCACACTAGGGTGGTTGAAATAGCGGTCAAACCTGATGCAGCATAATGCATATCCACAAAGAAATGAACGCACACAACAACTCCTTATGTGAATACAACTAAGAAAATAAAGTGATTTACTTCATCTTGTTTCGAAATTTCAAGTGTTTTCCCATAGACCTATTCTAGATCTAGAACTATGTCCGTATAACGGTATAGGACTAATACTAAATGTAGAATGTCAATTAAAGTTTAAAGGAATAAAGTAATACACACAAATCTTTGAAATTTGCACCAATCACTGTTGTAACATAAAATCTTAAACATGTTAAACATAAAAACTTGACTAAGGAATCTATTCTGAGACAACAGGTCAGTAATAATCCAATGAGAAAATAATTAGGTACACATTAATAGTAGGTACACTGGGTTTGTACACATGAGCCAACCAGTGCGAAAACAAGTGTTGTCAGCGATCAGTGGGTCTAGTAGTTGGAACCACCTGAAGGCAGACAAGTCATCAACAACTCCGCCAGCACACGTGACCTAGGAGTTCACCCCTCTACTTTTTAGCTTTCTCTTTACCGACACCCCGGTGCTGGCCGCGAGAAGGGAGGGAGTTAACTCCTCTTCAAATATTCTTTTCAGCCTTAAGCCACGTTTTTTTTTTCCTCCTTCGTCAGGAGAAACGAGGCGAGTAAGGGTGAGGAATGGGGGCATAAGAAGCCTGACACTTCGTCCGCTGTAAACTAGGTCATACATTCAAGTCTAGACGAGAGAAGGGGAGGGAAAGAGTTTTTAAAAAGTGTAAAAAAAAAAAAAGGGGGGGGGGAACGTACCTAGCCTAATAAAATTTCTCTCTGTTCCCACAGAAACAGGATTCAGTTTTGCTTTAATCAACACACCAGATAGCTAAAAAAAAAAGTTGAAACGTTTGTAACAATAGCTATAGCTAACTAGCTTATGCTAGATGGCGCTCAAAACAACACGTGCAAAACAGTGATACGAGTTGCCAGGCAAAAAACAACACGAGATAACAAATGAAGTTCTTCACACATAGAGCGGCCCTGTGGGTCCGTTTTGCAATGTGCTTATGACTGAGAAACTGGTTCTTTGTTTATATCTTGATTTTTTTTTTAAAAGTATTTCTTAAGAAGACATCCCAACTCTGTATACCAGATACACAAATAAGCTCAGACATTTGTCGTGTGAACCATTTTTCGTGAGCCAAGTATCGGTGAAAAAGTTGTCAATTAACAATTTGTCGGTCAGTCATTTGCCTGGCGAACCATTTGTCCTATATATACAGGGCGTAGCTAGGAATTTCCCATCATTTGGGTACCCGGGGCCGTTGATTTCGTTGGGGGCCCTTGTATTTTACGTAATATTTAATGTAAAAAATACTCATTTGGAAGCCCCCCCCCCCCTTTTAAGTGGGGGCCGGGGTGATTTTCAAAATTTCCCCCTCCTCCTCCTACCAAACTACGCCACTGCGTATAAAAAAATACCAGCAACGAGATGATCGTTTCGACTATGCTTAAAAGTACATACAAGATATGAGACGTTTAAAACAAGATTACAAAGAGAGTTTGTGTGATACACAAAGTCAGAGGCGGCCCCCGTCGGAGTATGATCCCTGTCAGATCCGCCTATTCGCAAAGATGTTTCGGATGTTCCTTCTAAGTTGAAAATAATTAACTTCTCGCTGGACGACGGAGGATGGCGAGCAGGGTATAAAGCTACCTTATCTTGATGTTTGCGCACTAGACTGTCGTTCGGATTTATCGTTGGTCCCTGGCTCAATTCCTGCATGCTCCCATCCTTAAACTATCGCAATATTTCTGAAAGAACAGTAAAGGTTAAATCATATTTTCAAAAGCCTTTAGTTTTTTTTTATCTAACTGTGACGGACAGACCAACCAACAGACAAAACGCACAAAAATATGCTTCTTTCGTTCTAATGGGGGCACTGAACAATTTGTTTAAAAAAAATCTGATTTTTAAAAAAGTTTAAGAAATTAGTTTAGAATTATGTCATTGCCGGGCTTTACGCTAGTACACGAAAGTCGCTGCTAAAAGTTCATTTTTATGAAATGTGCGTGATATCTACATGCAAAAAGCATTTCTTATAGTAACATTTCCCTTACATTTACGTAATTGTTTTAGAATTGGTGTTTTATTATTAAAAATCGATTGCATGATTAATTTTATAAATTAAACGGTTTGCTTTTAGAAAACTAAAAGTAGCCGTTGCAACTTAACTTTTCAAGCCGCATTTAATGGTGAAATAATATTTTTCGTATCTCTTCTAGTTTTGGCGCCCTGAGTGTGACAGACGGACAGACGGACAGAAGTTCATTTAAAAAAAAAAGTTTCAATTTTATTTTAGCACTCTCCAGAATACGGTGAAAATCAAAAGCGCTTCTATTTTTAAATCTAAGAGTGATAAACAGACACGCAGACTTCAGTGTTTTAGCCTACTGGAGATTTTCGCGACAAACTATGGCATAGGCTTATATAGTCCATGGATAAACTACAGTAATATGTCAAGAACCCTAAATTGAACATCACTGTTGCAAACTATAAGAAAAAGAATCGACCTATACTTTTAACTTTAACACTATCTCAATGTGTGGTAATCTATCTTCGTATGCAATTTCCTGTATTATTGCTAAGTGAAAGTCTAATGCTTCAGCCATATTGAATTTTTTTGCTCTATAAATGGAAGAGCTTACAAAATTTGATTGCGCAGAGCTAAAAAGTGCACAGAAATTATCACAAACGTTTAAAAAAAAAAAACTAGCTTATCAACACTTCCTTTATTTTATACACCGGATACCCCAAAAACTAGCTATTTTTAGTGTCTTTGCCATGTCTGAAAATCTCCGATTGGGGGCTCGCTAAAAAAAAAGTAAAAAAAAACAAATAAAAAAAAAAAAGGGGGGGGGCAATACAACAGTTAAAGCTACTCTCCACCCACCTTTCAGTTCTGCTATATGCTATCATCACCGATGTTTTTGTTTCACGCTTGGAAAAGGAGGGGGCGGGGCTAAAGTGGAAACACTTGCAACCCTTATTTGTTATATTAACCAACAATTCTCGTTTTCTTTTCTTTTTACATGCACCGCACACCGAAGTTTGAATTGCAAAGTGGGAACACCATTGGGACGAAAACGGATGGGGAGACACAATAAGATTAGTTTTTATTTTTTATAATATCGCTAATCAGATATATATCATATCATAGTTACGCGGCGATAGGCAGGTGTGGATACACTGGCAGCCATAGCCACAAACCTACACGTAGGCGGCCCAGACCACGTAATCAGATACAAAAGATGATTGGCTCATCATTGAAATTAATTGTGCAATTTCTCTACAAAATAAATAAATGAAACGCCGCAGTATCTCAAAAAGGTGTGGGATGAGGCGTGATGTATGCAAACGGGACATGAAGCTCTTTAAGATCGACACCAGCAACTGGGAAGAGGTGGCACTAGATAGATCCACATGGAGCGAGAGCATAGGGGAGGGGTCTTTGATTGCAGATGCCATACACAACAGAAGCAGAAAGAAGGGTGAAAGTACAACGGCGCCTGGTGACTACATATGCCCAACCTGCGATCGCAGCTGTGTATCAAGGGTCGGCCTCTTTGGTCACACAAGAGCTTACAAGGGGAAAAGATCGTCTCTCGAGACGTAAAATGCCACAGGACGTAATTATCTTCTTTTTTGAAGTAACGTCTGTAGCATATAAGAAAAGATAAAAGCACCTTCCTCGCTCCATATGCTGGGTTCCAAAGGACTGTCAATGCCGGGAGTGAAAGTGGGGATAAGCTCCCACTTTCTAAGAAATGCTCCCAAGGATTGCGTCTCTATATGCCTCTGTCAAATCCAGCTCCTGGCCTTCACGTGTGATTTTCCCAAAAGATCCGGAGGAACCTGTTCATATAACCTGGCAGGAGAAGGGATGAAAGGCGGGACACTGGCGTCTCAAAACCAGTTTAGCTTCGTATTGATGGGGCACTTCAGCCTGGATAACGCAACCCCATCTAGGAGAAGGAAAACTCTGTGGGTGTGGGTATCGGGGCTTGGAAATGATCAAGAGTAATAACTAACCCCACTGGCTTTCCACTTGCATTTTATTAAGCGAATAATAGTGGACCCCCCCCCCCCGGGCCTGGGGGGGGGGGGTGTTGGGAAGGGTGGGGTGGAGTAGTCCCGGCGGAAATCTTAGGCCTATGTCTCACTACGCTCTACTACTGGATATAAACCTTTATGAAGGGTAGATGTGACGATTCCATAGGCCATAGGGTATACCCAGGGCACAGTCCACCTTAAGCTTTCTACTGCAAAATAGTTTCATTTGAAGAGCTCTGTGGATGGCAGAGAATGGACTACTGGTGAACCCCACATTGTCCCATGGATACTCCAGTTACAGTTTTTAGTCCCAGGTGCGCTTTTACGTCAGTATTGGGGCAAATTGCCAAGACCGAAAACTTCATTAAAATGCGGGGATTATATATATATAAATAAAAGCCTAGGAAACACCCAGCCTACACTAAATATACTAGGATAAATTTGTACAAAAGCTCCTTCTACCCTAGTGCTACCAGAGCATGGAATGGGTTGCCAAAGCCAGTCAGAAAAACCAGTGACTTGTCAGAATTTAAGTCATTGATTAACATGCATGACTTGACGCATGACGCGTAGGACGTAATCATCTTTTATGAAGCAACGTCTGTATTATATAAGATAAGAAGACAAGAAAATCTTAATTATAATCATTGTACCGCCAGAGCTCTCCAACTGTATCTTTTAGTGGCCATATGCTGCCAGCTACTTTCCTATATGCCAGTGTCATAACTTAATAATAAATGTCAAAATAAAAGAAAAGTAATAATTTTTACCCACATTAAAAAAAAGGTTGGCACCGTACCGGTGCGTATCGTCACAAAAAAGCACTGCTTACCAGCGTTTGTCCATTATGGAACGAAAGCACATTTGATGGAAGCGTTCGATGTGCCGTAGATATAGAGCATCCAGGTCTTGGAGACATACAAAAGTTCTGGTTGTGAGTGTGTATGTGTTTCGTATGTGAACGTCGTTGGTATGTGCATCTTGCTATATAGTGTTATTATTACAGTAATAACGCTGAGGTGGTAAAGTTAGTAAAACTGAATTTCCATTGATTGGACCAATACAAATTATCTTATCTTATGTAAGAACCATTGATTTATAAACATTGAATTCATTTATGACATAGTTCTTAATAGTTATTTTGAAAAAAAAAATCTTTATCATGACGCCACAGATACGCAGATGGTAAGAGACAGTGGATGACTTTTTTTTCGACGTTCCAATGTCATATGAATTAGAGAATCTATAAAAAAAACAAGTGTCCAGGTTTTAGTTTCTACAACTTAAGTTGCCTGTTAATGTCTTCTCAGTTCTGGGATTGAAGTCCAATATCGTCCTTAACCTAATAACACACACACACCCAAAAAAAAAAAAAAAAAAAACATTTTGGTTGAATTGCTTCAAATGTACTTTAATTTCTACCTCAATAATATATGTAAGTCTGAGTTAAAGCCCAACATTTAAAAAAAATGCGATTAGTGCGCGCAAGCATTGACTTCTTTTCTCTTCTTAATTAGTGAGTCCGTCATCTTGAGATTACTTCCTGACAATTTCTTCTTGTTTCTAAGAGCCTTCTCTAGAACATTTTGCGCTAATGTGTCAAGCTTTTGGTTAAAGAAATAGTGCATCGATCTGGCTTGGTCACCACTCTGTCAATAATTAACTCTTAAGACAGTTTAGTTTCAAGGTAACAAAAAAGAAAGTAAATTGAAGAAAGTTTGAAGTCACTGACATCTGGCAATAGTCCTTGAGCTGCGTAGGACGGGTTTCTTGAATCAGCCAGGAAAACCAATGACTAAATGAGAGTTTTAGGTTTATAATTTACATGCACGACCACATTGACACATGACCTTATATTTCTTCTGTTAATAAGAAACGTCTGTAATTTATAATATAAGATAAGATACAACCTGTATCGTCTATAGGCCTAATACACGTAACATCTGTAAACCATATACATTGGACGGTTGATTATACGATACGGTCAAGTACGTCTTACAGTTACACGTAAATCTACCCTCATCTGGTCCACCCTATAGCCTAATCAGGGGCACAGCTAGGAATTTTTTATCGTTTGGGGGGCCGGGGGAGGGCTTGACCTCTTTGGGGCCCCTGCATTTTGCGTAATAGTTCATTTTTAATGTAAAAAAAAACACTTATTTGGGGGCTGCCCTCAAGAGGGGGCCCGGGGATTTTCAAATTCTCCCTGCGCCTCCCCCTAGCTACGCCACTGAGCCTAACCCTAGCTAGATCTAAATCTATTCTATACACAGCGCATACCCATAACTGATCTGCAGATCTCCCTCGAGATTCTTCAACACCAAGAAATTTTAAGTTTTCATGTTTATTGTCTATGCGTGATTAAAAAGAAAAAAAAAATTCACCTGACCTCTCCAGTTTGACATTTAATGAAATCCAGCTTTATGCGTTGCTGACATTTGGTGGGTTTACAATACATGCCGACATTGAGTCCTTGACCCTGTACACATAGATCTAGAATTTAGATCTAGGTTCACAGACGAAGACAAAGGTCACATGAGAGAAGCGATAGAGGGAACAATTGTCGTTTAAGTCTGGGACACACATTTCATGAAGTTGACATACATCTATTAAAAACTGTTGGTAAGGTTTGCACGTAAACCTGACTTGCGAATAGTAAATGCCGTGTGATCGTGAGAATAGCTGCAAACCTCGTCTTACCTTAATAGCCTTATATACTGCCTTATAGCATTAGCTGTGTCTGCCAGGAAGGTCACTGTACAGTACCGGTACGCTACAGAAATATGGCTTCATTATAAATACTGATCATTTTATTAAATCAAAGAGTCGACAGAAATGGGAAAGTATAAAAAAAAAAGACACTATGGAATATAATCTATTTACGAGGGTGTCATGTGGCCAGAATAACGACCAACTGCCTTTACGGTCCCCAACTAAAGTCAGGTACCCATTAGAGTTGGATGGACTCTGATGGGGTGCCCTAAAATCCCGAAATTCAAAATCAGTCTTCACCGAGATTCGAACCCAGGTTCCATGGACATTCCTCGTTCCTTATGCTAGGACAAATTTGTAGAAGTGCTCCTTCTTCCCTTGTGCTATTAGAGCATGTAATGGGTTGCCTGAGCCAGCCAGAAAACCAATGACTTGGCAGAATTTAACTCATTGGTTAACATGCATGACTAGATGCATGACGAGTAGTATGTAATTATCTTTTTTGAAGTAACGTCTGTATTTTATAAGATGAGATAAGTGCTCGAAATTCATCAGAGCATAGAAAGGCCTGGCTGCATTAGTCAAGAAAACCAATGATATGTCAGAGTTAAAGTCTCTATTTAACAAGCAATAATTTAATAGATTAACACTTTGTTACAAATAGAAATTAATTAGGTTTTAGACAGATCTCTTCTGATGGAAGAATTTAATCCATTGGTTTACATGCATGACGCGTGGTACGTAATCATCTTTTTTTTAAAGTGACGTCTATATTATATAAGATAAGTTGTGACGTCTGTAATTTATAAGATAATACCTGACTGTTGGGTCTATAAAAAAGATATATGGGCCTATTAATAAATATATCATTAATACCAAGAAAATGACAAATTTTAATCTGTTAACATTTTTGTGTGTGCTAATTTCCAAGACTAGATTGTACATCTGCTAACATCTGTGAAGGAAAGATATCGCTCGAGTTATCTTTAAACAAATTAACAGGAATGTAATAACAAGGGGAGATTACGCTATCATTTGTTATCACCTCTGTAGACATTCTGTATACACACAACTTCACCAAGGCAGTTTCGTAACATTAAATAACAAGTAGATTTTTTTTTTGTAGAACGGTGGTCTGGATACGACATGGTTCCGGGAAAATTCAAGAAATTATTTGCGAAAAAATAATGGGCTTATTGAATGGTATTCAAATAAATCCTTCATTGTAATCATTCTTATTATACGCTCTCTAGTTGATGGAGGGAATCCCATGTGCCCTAATGTGTGTCCTACTTCAACAGAGGGCTTTGGTTCAAAACCACAGCTTGAATAAGACAAAGCTGCCTACTTTCACTAACACTTTTTAGGATGCCCTTACAGGTCAAGCTGGACAGTAAGCATTCCATCACCATCACATACCAATTAGTCAGTTGAACCGTTGGGGCACCACATATGATCTGTAGACCGTCTTCTCCATTCCTTTCGTTCTTTAGCCTTGGATAGAATCTCTTTTATTGACAGGCCTGTCCTTTCTTTTAGATGTTGTCTTCCCATCGCCTTTTCCGTCTGCCTCTTTTTCCTTTTCACTGTTTCCTGAACGAAGGTTTTTTTTTTATTTTAGCCATAGGGATCTTGTGATATGACCACAAAACAAGGGAAAAATGACTAACTTGCGCTTTGCTGAGGACATAGATGGTCTGGCAGGACCAGAGGAAAAACTAAGCTGACTTAGTGATGCCGCAAAGACAAGACTTACGCAGCATGTGAAATGCAAATCAATGCCGTAAAAAAAAAACAATAACACAGAATGACAACCACAAACGCGGCCATACCTTAGACATCAGGATCGGAAGCAAAAAACTAACAAGTGCCTGAGATAAACTCCTAATGAAAAAAAAACAGGGCTGGAAGGATCAGTCTTCCCGTAGGGCTCTGGTAAGAAACTCTGCTGTTTGGCGTAGTGCCTTTAAGCTCCCATACAGGTCGAGTGACTCTGCAGACAAACTACCCCGCAGCTTTCGTAGCTGCGGACACTCAGGACACTGTCCTGAACTAGGAACAAAAACCACACTATTTCACTGTGAGTTACATTCTATTAAAAAAAACACAAAACACATCTCACAAAGTAAAACAACCCAAAATAAAAACAATCTTGAACAACCTGAATTGCCCCCCCCCCTTTCTCCTCTAAAGTGAACAGGAGAACCAGGGTGACGCAGTCCTGACACAGACCTGAATTACTGGGCAAAATTGCACAACCTAGAGCAGCACTTGCGCAGTTGGACTGTCTTTCGGAAATCTCGATGTCCCGGGTTCATACCCTGCTCGCTAGCACCCCCGTCATCCTGAGGGAGATTCGAACTAGAAAGTAAATTATCTTCAAATCTGTAAGAACATCCGAAACATGTAAAACACTTAAGATTTTAACGCAGAAATAGAAAGAAAAATCCTTGCCATGGAACTGAGATGCTACATAAGGATTCTAGGTATTCCATTCAAAGACCATATTAAAAAAGTGGGATGCCGAAATTTTATCACAGGGAAAAGAAGGAGGGTCAGCCAAATGAAGAGATGTGGGGTGGGGGTGGCAACATTTTTTTTCTCTTCATCTTAGTGTGATTACTTCCCTTGTATTTACGTTTCAGGAACTTTCATTTTCTAGTTGTGAAACAAGCATTGTTTTGGACGGAAAATATTACACGTGAGCGTTGCAATAAGCCACTTACAAATATAACCTGACCTTAATTTTTTTTTAAATATCTAATACTAGATCTAATAAAAGTTTGGATCAAAAATAAAATGACTGTAAGGGATAATGGATTTTTAATAAGACATGTAGAATTAAAATAGTTGTTTAAAGGACAAAAAATTAGAGATGCAAGTTTTTGGGAAGTGATCTTGCTATTGATACAACAAAGAACATTAACACTGATAAAATAAACTGACAAATGAAAGAGCTGTGAAATGACACTGATAAAATAAACTTAACAACTTTTTGGGCGTTATAAAAATTTCATAAACTGACATTAAAAGCTACACTCTATGAGGAGAGATCAGGGCTAGCATCTTCTAGTCAGGAGTGTCAATCTCACATTCTTTGAGGGTATCTTTGTTCTCGTGTGTTGCAGGGTGAGGGGTGTGATTGTCTAGCTGCATGACCACCCAATCATAACTGGACCTTTTTGCTCTGAAATTGTAAATGTTCATTTGTGATGCATAGATTTTCAGTCTGGTATGTGGTTAAACCAATTCACCTGATGAATTTTTCTCAAGACATGAAGTTGGAAGTTCAACTTTTTATATGGAATACAAGGTCAGGGGCGGCCCTAGCAGTGCGCGGGGCCCTGGGCGAGCGTCATGTGCGGGGCCCTTAGCCGTAAAGGTAAATTATATATCGTATCACATCTCTTTAACGGGCTAATCCGTCTCTAACGCTGTAAAATAACAATACAGTATGTCCGTCTCTGTAGACTTTATTTTTATTTACTATTGGCCGCTTAAGTACATCAAATACTGTATTGTAATTGTTCTGCATTAACAGAAGCAAATAAAAAAGAAAACTCTCGCGCACTACTAATATTATGTCTCCTCTCTCACTCTGCTAATTGAAGCCCATTGGACGTTCTATAAGAACAAAGTATGCTATAAGAGCTACAGTGGTTCATACACTTTCGCAGACCCGACTTTTGCGGAATGGCTGTATCACGGGTTTTCAAAAAAAATATAAAAAAAAACGTTACAAAGACAGTTTGTGTGGAAACACAAACTCAAAATCGGCCACCGAAGTGGTCCACCCAGGCAGTTAAAAAGGCAGGTTTCATTTCTATCAAAGACAAATGACAAAGAATAATGGAGAAAGAAGATGACAGATCTCAGCGGTCCAGCAGACCAAAGGATAGGTGAAAGTGAATGTGAAGTTTGATGTCCAAAGCCCTGCCAGATTATAACACTCGATAATATGAAAAACTACTTATTAATTGTTGTTTTATATTATGTCAAACTTGACAAAAAATCCAAAACCGTTTGCATAAATCTGTTTAAAAAATGGTAAATTGTCATCTCCTCTACTAAAGAGACCTCCCCTCCCTCTCTTTTTTTTCTATTAATAGTGAAAAGTTGTAAAAACTGCTTGCATAAGTGAAAAGTGATGTATTTTTATGAAAAAAAAAACTGCTTGCATAAGTGAAAAGTGATGTATTTTTATGAAAAAAAACTGCTTGCATAAGTGAAAAGTGATGTATTTTTATGAAAAAAACTGCTTGCATAAGTGAAAAGTGATGTATTTTTATGAAAAAAAAACTGCTTGCATAAGGGAATTAACAAATTAGATTTTCCGCTGAAGCTGATTTGCCAAAATAGCTGTACAAGCACACCAACCAGAGATACTGTTTATATCCGAAAATAGTATACGTTAATGAAATTAAATAGTGTACCGCGAAAATCTGACCTTTGCGTGCGGTCTTAGAACGTATCGCCAGTGAAAGTCAAGAAAACACTGCATAATTGTTTAGTCATTTTCAGTCCTTTAAAAAAAAATATGCCGGTACTCAATGCAGTGATAGATCGCCTAACTTTTAACTACTAATAAATTAATAATAAACGCTAAAATATAAGAATATTAATATTTCCCCACATTGAAAACAGTAAAGTACGCCGAACCGGTGGGTAACATTACAAAAAGAAAGCACTGATTATTTTCATTAAAAAATCAATTTTTCAATAGTTGCATTTATGTTACTACATATGTTATAAATGACTCTTTCACCTACATTTTTTTCTTTATGCAAAGAATAGTTTAAACTTTATCACTACGCATTTTCCTAATAAAATCCTATTAGACGTCAATATTTATGTACGAAATGACAGATTTGGATTGGTGCTTTCACTTATGTGTTTTTATTGTGAACTTTTAAACGATGATAGCCTCTTAGACGCGGCAGGTGCTGTCTTTACCGAAATTAACGGTAATTTAGAAACCAAAAATATATGTTAAGAGCTTGAATGGCAATTGGTATAATAAATATACTGGGAAAATATTGAGTAACAAGTCTTTGTTAATGAGCACTCATTTAGTTTTCGAAGTTAAAAATAAATAAAATCTCCCATTGCGGGGCCCCCCTCAGGAGCGGGGCCTGGGGCGGTTGCCCCACTTGCCAACCCCTAAGGCCGCTACTGTACAAGGTCCAGGAACCTGAAGCAAATAAAACTGAGGGAAGGAGTACAGCACTCTAGACTTGCAGTTTTGTAGATGTTTTTGTTTATTGGATGTTATAGAAAACACAAATAGCTGACAACTCTTTTCTTTGCTCCATAAAAAAAATACACAAAAGTTGAAGGTGTGATGCAATACTTTTGACTTCGTACATAAAAAAATCAACCACAACATTGCCAAATGATCCTCTCATTCAAGATGTCTCCCCTATCTGATATGCTGGAAGCTGTTTTCCAAGTTATGTTTCAAGGTTTTAGGTGCCAATTCAAAGGCTGTTTTCTTGTCCTGAACAAAATAATGGCATAAAATTAGATGGCTCTTTTAAAAACAACTAATGATATATTAACACAAACTAAACATGTATACACTTTATTTGATCCCCAAAAAATATTTTAAATATCACTTGCTCAACTTCAAATGGTATTGCAAGTGGAGTGTGTAGTAGCTGAAGTGAGAAGATTCAGCCACTTGAAACTAGTGAAACATAAAGAACAATGTGACCCTGGCTGACAAAATGGATCCAGACAACTTTACTGACTTGAAAGATTCTTTTTGGGAAACTGGATAGTCAAGTCAAATGTTAACCAGGTAGTTGGCCACTACTAGGCAATATGGAGTGGCCAAATCAGAAAGTTTGTGGTTCAAGTCCTCATTGGAGTATATGTTTAACTCAAATTCAATTCAATCAATTATTTACCCTAGTGCTGCTATTATATGTTACATGTCATGTATATTCATGCCTTGAAACTAGGACTGAATTATTGCCTTACTTTATGAACCTTCAAATATTTGATGCAATATGTACAGTAATACTTGTGGAAATATTAATTGCAAATGCTTGCGTAGTTATAAAGAGCCCAACAGGCAAGTGGCAAAATTATTGACACAAATACTTAACCCAATAGCTCCTATTTCCGGTTACGAAAAACCCTTCTGTAGTCCTAAGCAAAGAGGAATAACTCCGTATTTTAAAAATTCTAAAAAATATTTATTTTGAAAAAATATTCAAATTTAAGATCTAATACATATAAACAAACAAACAACTCTAAAAAAAGAACTATATGTCTAGTTTAAAAAAATATATACGTTTAATACTACTAGAATATAAAAAAAACTTTAAAAATGCTCATTTTCCGACGTGGGGGCTTATACACTGGGGCTATGGGCCGATTCGTTTGAAAATTTATTTAAAAAAAACGGTAATCTCCAAAATGATTTGTAATCACGCTTGCAACGAGACTAGAAGAGATCTTGTTTTTAAAAAGTTTAAATCAAATATATTGAATAGGGGATTTTAGAAACGTTTTACAACGGTTTGGGACAAAAACGGGAAAACGTTTCCGACTGCAGTAGGAGCTAATGGGTTAAATACAATGTATTTTATGTTTATTGCACATCTATATAGGTCATGGCAACAGCATAAAGAGAAAAAAAATATCTAAAAAGAAATAAAATATAGTTACATTATTTCTTATATCTATTTTGGCTCCATGTTTGATGAGCAGTCTGGCAACTTCTCCCTTATCATCTTCACAAGCCAAATGTCTGTTAAGATAAAAGTTAATTCATTCAAACAATTATTTGGCATGATATTTGCTAACTTATGTGTCAACTATTTTCTCTAAAAAGAGTCAAAGTCTCCTGAAGATTTAACAATAAAACATCAGTGAATGTAAAAGAAAGTCTTATTTAAACTTAGCCATTTCAGATCTACAACAAAAAGCTAAATGTAAAGCTAAATCGAAAAGACTTAAGACATCTACTTAGTACAACAATTTGGCCCATGAGAATCCATAGGGACAAAATGATTTAGTCCATTATACTACATTGACTGGCTAGACAATTTCATTTAAAACAATCAACTATTATAATAACAGCAAAATCCTAATTCTCAGAAAGACTATCTCTTAGCCAACCTATTCAACAATGACCTCACTTTCCAACCTCTAATTATAACAACAGACAACAAGTGAATCACAGGTTCCAGTTGGACAATACACAAAGCTGAGAAGATGGAAACCATAGAAGTTGATCATACAACAAGGATCAGAAAATAACACAGTTAAACACAAGGATATACAGAAGACTTGACACAGAGATAGTGAATATAGTTCAAAAGGTTTAAGTTTAATACCAGACCTTTCCCTTCAAGTTAACAAGGAAACTAAGTCTAGACAAAAATGTTAACATCTTGTCTCAAGTACTTGCAGGAGATAGGGTCATCATTGAGAACAGATATGTGTTTTGAAATAGAACAATGAAGAATGACAATGAAAGCAGCTTATTTAGTCATGTTTATCAGCTTCAACAACCAATCTGGATGGAAATATCCATAAAGAAAACATGAAAAAAGATCAATAGGGAAAATACAATGGACCCCTGGTGGGATGTTATATAGAAAAAAAGTTTAGAGCACAAGGCAGATATAAAACTTTAACAAGTAAATCATTTTCCTGTTAGCAGACCACCCATGTTAGTGATGGACTATTGCTCCAAAGAACAATCTTGACATATTAGTTTCTATTTGGGCATGTCAGACAAAAAATGCAGCCAAGATAAGGGGCTTCACCAACAGGCACTACTTTCATTTCAAATAATCAAATGATCATCACAATGACACTAAGTACTAGCCCTGGCCGCTTCCATCTGTTGCAATCGTGCAAGAGATTTGAACTCGGGCATAACAAACTTCATTTAGGAATGAACATCCAAAACTTATAAAATTAACATAAATATGGTGCCAATTTAAAGTTTATAATTGTGTTCATCCTGTAACATGTTTCTATCACTTACAATGGACAAACTACATTCTATAACATCTTACTATAACTCCTATAACCAAGTAGGCCTTCATTATGTATCCTGTTTCTATTACTTACAATGGAGTGCATCCTGTATTATCTCTTAAATCTAGCTTTGCTTCAGATGAAAGGAGAAGTTGCACAACAGCTAGGTTGCCTTTGCTGGCAGCTCTATGGAGAGGTGTGTGGCCCAATGAGTCAACACAGTCTATATCTACTCCATTCTTAATTAACATCTCACAAATCTGAAAGAGAAAAAGGTAAGTAAGTTAGAGAATAAAAGTGTCAAGTTACAATAGTATATTAAGAGCTCACACTTAAATGTTCAACTGATTCGAACTATTCCTAATGACTGCCACTATGATCACCAGGAACTAATTATAGTTCTACCTTTTTCTAGGGACCTAAAAGTATGCAAAATTTGACAATTTTCTTTTATTCCTAAATCTAATTTAAAAAAAAAAACATCTGCACACATTAATTAATAATTTGTATACAAACACACATGCAAAACATGTACAGATCTATAAAAATTTTTTTAAATAAACATATATTATTTATCTAAGAAATTAGCTTCAAAAAGTCTGGTGCCAAAATACCCTGCTTCAGGATGTAATGATGATTGACGAATCCCTTCATATAATGACCTAAAATAGGCCTATTACTGTAAAGCCAAATAAAAACCAATAACCTTATTGAAATCAAATAAATGCTTTCCAAGCAAGTGACTAAAAACTAAAATAGCACTGTTAACATGCAGGCTCAAGGCACTATGATAACATTATAGATATAAATCCTTTACTAACAGATTAAAAACAAGTCAAAATGACAGACAAATCTAAAAAAGGATTTGAACAGATATATGTAGGTCTTATTATTCTTCTTAAATGTAGTGAAACATTTGTTTGCTAACCATAACTAAAAATAAAAACTTACCTCCATCCAGCCTTTCGATGCTGCATAGTGCAGTGAACTTTGACCTGTGCTATTGACTGCATTCACTTGTGCTCCACATGCAATTAGGTCATGCACTATTTGAACTCTACCAGCGGATGATGCAATGATGAGTGGAGTCCACTGTGTCTGAACAGACAAAACCAATACAATGCATAAATTATGGAAATATGTTTAGGTCTGAAAAATTACTTGCTAAAATGCTATAAGCTCACAATCGTGGACTTACTTTTAATATAAACTCTGATGTATTTAATTTTTTAAATCAATAAAATCCTTTCACAAATACACACACCCTGCCCACAAGTATTTCAATTTATCTATAAAATTTTGAAATTTTTTTTTCTACAAAAGATTCTTAACTAGTTTATTGATCAAATATTACAGATAATTTAAAAAACAAGATTTTTGTATTTTACTAAGCCTATTTTGATACTTTGTACACTGACCTCATCTCTCTCATCCACCGGAATATCCAGTGACAAAAGATACTCTGCAACATCAGTCCTACCCCCAGAAGCAGCCCAGTGCAATGGAGTACGTCCACTCTGGTAATCAAATAACAGACAATTAATAATTCATATTCATTAGAGACATTGAAAATGAAAAGTTATAACAGCTCCTAATTATTGAAAAAAAAAAAAAAAGACTCCTATACAATAAGTTTTAGAATGATTAGGACACATAACATAATCAACTATTACTTCTTCAAACAATTTTGAGACCAAGTTTTGATTAAAAAAAAAATGAAATGAAATGAATGAACAGAAATTGACAGATGTGAAATAAAGCAAGCATGTGGTATCAGTCTAGTGCCATCTACCAGATATAAACATCTAAGTCATTGATTCTTAATGTCTATGAAGGCTTCCAAGGGAAGGGTCTACGTCATTGATTTAAGATTTAGTATCAAGATCTGATGATTGAAAATCATTCAAGTCTAAATGTTTATCAAAGTATCAGTATCATTGTTGCACGCTTTGTCAGCGCAAGAACAAAAGTGTCCAAAGGTTTGGAACTCACTCCCCATCTAGCTCAGCAAACAAATGTTTCACTACATTTAAGAAGAATAATAAGACCTACATATATCTGTTCAAATCCTTTTTTAGATTTGTCTGTCATTTTGACTTGTTTTTAATCTGTTAGTAAAGGATTTATATCTATAATGTTATCATAGTGCCTTGAGCCTGCATGTTAACAGTGCTATTTTAGTTTTTAGTCACTTGCTTGGAAAGCATTTATTTGATTTCAATAAGGTTATTGGT
>JADKLZ010003886.1:2895162-2921730 GCA_021533235.1 Biomphalaria straminea | reverse complement strand
AAAACGTAGGAAGTTTGTGCTACGAGGCCTTCATCATCCACGAAACAAACAATAAAAGACAAACAACAACAAAATAGGCTTTAGTATTAGTTTAATGAAAAAACATTATATAACCATACACAAACAAGTTATACACTACAAAATGATCACTTACTAAGTGTGTCATATTATACATAGACCAATAGAAATTGTAGTCTAGAATAATAATCTAGTAAGTAATGCAAAATAAAATGACTAGAAAAGTTATACACTTCAAAAAATCAGTTCCTGTGTCATATTATGACTATAAATATTAAGTCAGACCATGGAACTATACCATTAGAAATTGTACTAGAATAATAAATGCAATGTTAGATCTTGCAATTAGAGATGTTCTTCTTGGTCTCAGGTTTTATCTACCAGGACCAATGCTGCCGTCGCTTTGAATTGGTGATATCGGCGGCTCACTAACTGGAGACTCAGCCCCTGTACTTACTTCTTGCTGTTCATTTTCCCCTTGTACTTGTGTGTTAGGGGTAGCCATTGGTTCCTTAGTCATGTGGTTGGGGGGGGGCGCCTGCAACTGCTTGATAGGGCTTGTCTCCAGCTCAAAGCCTTCATGCTCCATATGTTGGTACACCTCCGATTCTCCCTGTCTTGGAGCGGGGGCCAAATGTCGCATTGACACTATTTCTCCACTTCCATTAGGAAGTCTGGCAATGGCCTAATGTGGGTTGCATGTGATTAAGTTCACAGCTATAGTACCATCATTTTATTTTCATGCACGAAATCCTCTTTTAACAACTCTTTTCCTGGTTGAGTTAACTATATCGGAAGTGATTTGCCTAAGGTGGACCTGCGATAGAACTGGAATATTCTCTCATGCGGCGTCACGTTTGTAGCGGCACAACGTAGAGAACGAGTTATAGATTTCCATAACCAGCCGTTTAGCCTTTCTACTTGAGAATTTTTCTGGGATTATATAAGGTCGACTTACTAATAGCTAACCCTCTCTCGTGTACAAAATCATTCAGTTCTCTTGACATGAATAACGTACCTTTATCACAGTGTACGCACTCAGGCATTCCGAAAAGTCAAAATAAATTATCTAGACTCTAGACATTTGATTACTATTGAAGCAGACATATCAGAACAGGCAAATGGGAATCTTGTAAATTCGTCCATTTTGGTTAACAAGTAGGCCTATGTGTTTCGAGATGTAGAAGGGGGTGTACATTGTAATGAAATAACTCACTAAAATACAAGTATCATGGTTTTATTACAACAAGATGACAATAGACAGTGAACGAGCACAAACACGTCTTACATGACATTTTTAAAGTACAATGAACACACAGACACACAAAAAGTGACACAATGGACATGACCTTCTTACACGCTGGACACACGCAGAAAAATAAACAACTCAGTTACACTACAAGAGGATGTCAAACTTTTCAATTGTCGCATAAAATCCCCCCACCGCCCCACCCACATATATATTAAACTGTTTAAAGTAATGCAACTCACTGTATAACGAAATGCTACGCCTTTTCGGAATCATAGATATCAATTTATCAATCTATATTATTTCAATGCTAATGTCGTGAAGTAATAATGAAATTCGTTGACAATTAATTATACGCCATCGTTTTACAGTCCAATTTATTGAAGGTAATATTTTAGTTCGGAACAGCCCATGAAAATGGATCTCGAACAAAAGAACGTTAAGAAAAAAAAATTCATGACGAATATTACAATATTGTTTAACTTCAATAATTAAAGCAGGAATTGAAAAAAACCCTTGTTCAACGTTTGTAACAAAGTTTTATGAGCCGAATCTATGAAGCCGAAATTATTGTCATAAAACATAAATGCGTATAAGAAATTTTAAAGTTAAACTAATGCAAGCCTTTTCAATAATAGATGTAATATTTATAATTTAATTATAACGAGAAATTTTATTTTATAATAATAATAATAATAAGGCTTGTCTTCGAGTCCGAAAATTAGTGAGGAATGCCCCAGCTGTGACAAACATTTTTACATATTTTGCCACATCCAGTGCAAGCATAACCATTGTCCACAGGTGGTCGATATAGATTTCCTTTTCGTCTTCTGCGTTTGAATGACTACTTTGTAACATTAGCAGTTACTTATACTTTAAACGAAAATAATTTTACGGTTGGGGTCGTCCTTAGTGGGTAATTGTAAAAAAGGGTTGCCGACCTAAAAAGGTTGAGAACCACTGCTCTAATGGCACTATGACAGAAAACTTCTATAAATTTGTCATAGCCTATTGTATATGAAATATGCTTTTATCTTGTATCTGTTCGGAATATTTTATGTTTTTTTTATGTTCCTTTTGGTTTATTTTAGTATTTCTACGTGATAGTGTGTGGTCTTAGATCTCAAGTTCCCATGAGAGGAGGCATACTATCATGATCATTATTTCATGGATATATAAAGGCCTAAATAGACCTACATATTTTAAAAGTTGGAATAGTGTTTCCTTGACAACCTTTCCTCATAACACCAAATTCATTGACTTAACTATTTTGTGTACCTGTACTTAATTTAAAAAAAAACAACTAAAAATAGTTTCATATAAATTACAGAATTAGATTAATACAAATTTCTTTTTATTTCCAGGAAATCGTCAATATTTGTAATTGTCTTGTCTGCGATTTTTTTATGTGGAACCTACTGGAGCACCCGCCATTTCAGTAACTTCAGCAAAACTGAAAACGTTGAATCTTTTGCTGCTCAATCGTCCGAGACGAGTGATGAACAAGACGAGAATTGGCCCCAAGTATCCCTGGAGGCCAAACTTAAAATGGCTATTGACAAGTTGTCCGCTAAAGGGATCAGCCCCTCTGCTTTGATGCTAGAAAATCTGTACTACATCCCGAGTGAAGTCCCCTTCGAGAGTTACAACAATACAATTTTACACCAGCCAAAGTCTTGCAAGACACAGACATTACTTTCAATTTTAGTGCCCTCCAACCCTGCATCCATACAGGAGCGTGAGGCCATTAGGGAAACGTGGGCATCTGTGGCCAGGGGCCATAAGTGGCCTCGCCACATGCGAAATTATGAAGTCCGAGTATTTTTTGTCTTGGGCACACTAGGTGATAGGAATCTTTCGGAATTCGTTGATTCTGTGTCTGAACACAAGTCACAGGGGACAGGGAGGAATAAGATCGAGCAAATAGACCCCAGAAACGGTGGCCCTGTGAATGACAGTGATGACGCAATCGAGACAAAAGCATACGTGGAGTCTATAGTCCAGCAAGAAATAAAATCATTCGATGACATTATACAGTTTGATATGGTTGACACGTACGCCAATCTTACTCGAAAACTGCTTCTAGCTTTTGGTTGGCTCATCAAATCCTGTCCCGTGAGCCAGTTTATCATGAAAGCAGACCAGGACGTTTTCGTTAATGTCCCCCTCATCTACACCCTCCTCACCCATTATGCACACAAAAACACAATATATGGGCATATCTATCCCAACAATTGGGTAGAACGACTGGGCAAGTGGGCTGTGAACAAGAGGACGCTGCCTGTTGATCAGTACCCGATTTACGCTGCGGGTAATGCTTACATCATGTCTAGGGACGCAGCAGCCACTGTGCTTCGCCTTGCACCCTACTTCCCCTACGTGCCCGTGGAGGACGCATTTATCACAGGGATATTGGCTTCTGTGGGAGATGTGGATAGGATCCATATGTCTGGATTCACGAAGTGGAGTGATCCACTACCGGATGCTTGTGAATTTATCAATAATGAAATTTATGTTGGTAATAACGCAACTGTTCATGATCTTCGACTCATTTGGTGGCACATAATGATTCCTAACATAGCAGGATGCTGATTTAAAATCAAACTCTAGCATAGAAGATTCTTTCCCTAGCAATCACCCTCTTAAAGTGATGTGGTATAAACTCAAGGCATATTTTCTGATATTTTGCAAAGCGATTATTCTAAACTCACATCTTCCGTGAGAGAAAAAAATCTAGTACTACTAGAGTCACTATGGCAACCATAAACACACAGACTATACTACTGAAAAGATAGTCACCAATTTTAAATTGCCTTGTTCTGTGTTGCGAAATTCACGTTCCGTAATGTGTTCACTACGATCTTACTCTTGTTCAATGTGGAGTGTGTAATGTATAATTACCATGTTTCTGTAACAGAACTTTCTCAGACCTAGAACCGCTATCAACATTCTTACAGAAATAGAACTGTGATAATATTAAGGGATATGTTCGGAGGCTTTCAGCTAACTTTGGCTTCATACGAGTCAATATAATAGAACATTTAACAAGGATGTCCTAATCAATTTATATGTCTTATAAGCCTAAAACAATTTTGTAAGTTAATATAACAAAAAATTAGTGGAAAAAAAAGTGACAAAAAATATTTGTGCGTTGCACTAATTATGTGGTAATGATAAGTTGATAATGAATAATAAATATAAAACAACCACAATGTAATATCAATGAGATTGTTTATGTATGTGTGCATGTATGTTTACTTTAACGTTTGATTTTAAAAAGTAAATGACGCTATTGAAAGCCATTTGATTTCTATGATAATAAGTTACAGAGAAATACATGGACCTTGCCATGAACCTCAGTCTACCTTTCGCGATACTGCAGTGCTTCTAAATCCTTCCTCTGAATATTCTTTTGGAATGTTTTATTCCCTGCTAGCCAACGTAATTGAATGCACAACAACTTTTAACAGGATAGCCAAAGTAATGGGCACCATGTCGCGGTTGCAGAAAAGAGTCTGGGACAACATATTGCTGACTAACAGTACTAAAGTCCTAGTCTACCGGACCTGTGTGTTGAGCACCTTGCTATACGTAAGTGAAACATGGTCAACCTATTCATGGCAGGAAAAAAAGCTTAATGTCTTCAACCTCCGATGCGTAAGGGGATCTTTAAAATAAGGTGACAAGATAAGATAGCCAATGAGAAAGTGCTACGAAGAGCAGGATGCCAGGACATCCGCTCTGTTATCAGCAGCAGACGCCTTGGCTGGTTTGGCCACGTTCGTAGAATGCCAGTAGGTCGACTTCCACAGGACAATCTGGCGATCTAACAGAAGGCAGAAGAGCCGCTGGTCGCTTACTATTACGTTATACAGATGTATGCAAACGCGACAAGAAGCTCTTCAAGATCGACACTAGCACCTGGGAAGAGGTGGCACTGGATAGTTCCACGTGGAGAGAGAGATAGCATAAAGGAGGGATCTTGGATCGCAGATGCCATACACAACAGAAGCAGAAAGAAAGATGAAAATGCAACGGCGCCAGGTGATTCGAATTATACATATGCCCAACCTGAGATCGCGGCTGTGTATCAAGGATTGGCCTCTTTAGTCACACAAGAAGTTGCAAGGGGAAAAGATCATCTCTCGAGACATAAAATGCCACAGTAAAACTGTAGAAACTATTTATTATTCTAAACAAACGAAAAAAAAAGTTTCCAAATTGCAATCAATAAATAAATTTATTTTCTGTATAAATTTGCCCATACAAATATTCAATGAGATAAGTAAAGCAATTACTTGATATAAATACAAGCAGAAAAAAAATGAGTTGCTCAAAGATTTTATACTGCTTAGTAAAAGTGACCAATAGAAAATTTCAATGGCTGAAATTTTTTAAACCATTAAAGGCCAATGTTCAAATAAAGTTAACGTGTTGAATATTTGTAAACACTTTACAAGAATGTCAAGAATGGTGGCTAAAGGTTAAAGGACTTAATGCTAAGCCGAAGCCCTTTCAACTGAACACTAATACTTTTATTGTAAATATTTAAGTACACTTTTTGTCAGCCAGCTCTAAGATTCATGTGAAATCTATTAAGAGTGGTCAAGGCAGTTGTAGTACTGGTCATTAACCATTGGGCATAGAAACAGCTATTGAAGTGACTTAGCTTGTAATAATTGGTAAATATGTAATGGGCCATTATTTCAAGTTTGGAAACATTTGTTTAAAACTTCTGCTTAGGAATGAATGTAATACATAGATTCAATAAATAATCAACTGACAAATTTGGCAAAACAACTTTTTAGAGAACAGGGAATATAAATATATTGTAGATTTAAGACATTTGAACAGTTTTAATACTAACAGCATGTGTGCACAAGGTGTAGGCCAAAGCTAAAAAGTATCAGCCAAACTGGGAATATAAATATATTGTAGATATAAGACATTTGAACAATTTTAATACTAACAGCATGAGTGCACAAGGTGTAGGCCAAAGCTAAAAAGTATCAGCCAAACTGGCCTGTTTAAAAGTGCAAACCATGTCACAATACTGACAACATTTGGAAAGACAGCAATAAAAGACTTTCAAAGTACTAAGTTATAAATAATAGTTCTCGTTCAGGAAAAAAATTAGAATTTCCTTTCATTTTGTTTTCAAGAAGGCAAACATGTGACCTTTACTGTACAGGAAATCAATTATGCAGAATTAAACATGGTTAAAGGTAGATATTTTCATAGAAAAAAAAAACACAGATTTTAACAGCTGTATTTAACCTAATTTAAAAATGCATGCAGGAAAAAATGTATGAGGTCTTGTCGCTCACTACAACATTTGTTTTACAATCATTTTCTTTTAGTCTAATAAAAAATATATAAAAATTTGCTGTTCCTCGTATAACTCCGCCATTACTGGTCCCAAGCCTGGGTGAGAAAAGAGAATGGCTTGACATGGGGGTAGTGAGCCCAATATGTAAAACCTCAATTGCCACAGAGCAGGAAACTAACAGCTTGCCACTGAATGCACCAAAATGCATGGGAAAGTTTAAGAAAGCACTGTGTACTTGATTTAGTAAAACATGTTTCTAACTGTTCATTTTGAAAGTTGATTTTGAGGAGATCAGATTTTTTGTAAGGTTTTTAATCTTACAGCAGCTAGTGCATCAACAGAGAGATCAGACATTAGTGAGATTCTATACATACAAAGCATTTAAATACAAAACAGATTTAAAAGTAATTGAAAAGTCATCCTTTGAAAATGCATGAAACAAGACTTTATAATGAACAATTTATAACAATGATCTTGATATATGTTTTTAAAAACAGCAAATTATTTTCATTAAAGAAGAATTTTTTTTTTTTTTAAATATTTAGGTAATTCACAAAACATAATTTGAAAATAGTTATTTTCATTTAATGCACAAATGCATAAAATAGATACTGGTATAAAAATAAAGGAGAAACATTTTTACTGATAGTATTTTTAAAATCTTTAAACAAACCATGATTCTATATACCGGTATACGATGACCTATATAATTTTTTGAAGCTTCAAGTGTTGCAGAAGTCGGAAAATTTTCAATGGAACTTTGTTGGCTCAAATAACATTTGATCTAGACATTCAGCAAAAGCTTCTGTTTCAATAAGTTACATGGTATATCATTCTGGTGCTAGTAATTATGAGAAACTGTGATAACACTTTAAGAAATAATTGCTAATTTATTACTTGACCCGCTTATATATGAATGATAAAAAAAAAAAATTGGAATAAACTAGGACGTTAATAATCTTAGGAGCTAATAATAATACCAACTTGTGCAACACTGGTACATATACATATTTATATATAAATATATATAAAACCCAACACCTTTAAAAAAAAAAGAATATGTAAGTAACATTTTGTAGCATACATGAAGAAACATTCATGTTTTTATCTCACTTTATAGAATAGAAATTTTACAATGGCTCTAAATAAGAACACAAGTTACATAAAAATCTAGTTCAACTGTTGACATTAAACAAATGAATTTAACAATGTTTTTTAAAAAAATGGACGGCATTTGATAACTTAATAATACTCTTGTAAAAATAAAACAACTAGCGTTTTTAATTATTTATATCAGTGATGCCCAAATTACATTTTCAAACCTTGTGTCAAGGGCCAAATGACTAAAAAAAATCAATTATCCAATGCTATGGATACTTCATTATGCACTGTTGTTCAACTGCACCATGGGATAGATATGGCCCACATCATCACTGATTTATTGTAAAGTAAAGTGTCCAAATGACTCCCAAGGTTACATATCCCAAAAAATAAAACTGGATCCTTTCAGTCCCAATACATAGTGTTAAAGTTACAAAAGCAAAAGTTAAATAGAATTTGAAGTATTGAAAAAGAAGCTATTTTTGTAAAACCAAGAAAACACACAAAAGTTGAACAAATCAAAGATAATATAGGTGATAAGCAGGGGCGGACTGGCTATATGGGCAACCGGGCAAATGCCCGGTGGGCCGGTACCAAATGGGCCGGTCAGGCCGCGACCAAAGAAAAAAAAATTCAATACAGACAACTTTAAAAAAAAAAAAAGTGACAGCAGTAAGAAACAAAGGCCCGAACACGTTTTCTTTTCTTTTTTTTTCTTTTATTATTATTACAATTACTTTAGTTTGAAATTCGACTAGAATAAAAAACAATACGCTATAGGGGGGCTACACTGTACGTATTATCATTTGCAAAACGTTAGACCAAACTTTCTGCGCAAGCGGCATGGACTTCAACACTGCTTTGATGTCTCCGAGGTTGTGTTTGGCCTCATCATTTTGCTGGTCGGCATGGACCTTTGATATATGGAACTCCCATTTTTTTGCTCCTTTCCTCCCCCGTCTTTTGATGGTTCCATTGAAAGTTAACGACAAAGGGGGATGAGATAGGTTAAGTTAGAAAGCATTGATATAACGAACCAAAAAAAAAAAATAAAAATAAGGCGCGACAATTAGCTCTTTAACAATACTTAATAGAGATTCACAATAACACATGCACACAGTGTCGCACAGCCGCGAAATTGAAAGCCACCCAACTTTTTCACAGCTCAATTTGTGTATAAAAGTTCTACTTTCTGCGATTTGAATAGAAAAGTAAGGTTCTTTTTGCTTATTTTTAATAACATAGATTATAGATCTAAAAATAGTAAAAATACTACACTTGAGGGTTACAAAAAAAAAATATTTAATTAAAAAATAAATCTATATCTAAATCAATTCGTTACACCATAATAATTAATGGCAAACTTATGCTTAATATAAAGTCATTAATGATGAAAATTATTACAATAATTACAAAAATTTATATAGCGCTGTCACATCCGATATTAAATGAAAGGAGACTTAGATTTATAAATAATGGTTCATGATATATTCATTCATATTCAAATTATACAATTCTACGAATGCAGACATACAGTTTTCGATGCATTATACAACTTTATATATTTTGTAGAGATTTAGACTTAGGCCTACACCTATCATATTACATATGGTCGTAGCCGGGATGGGAGGAGTTCAAACCATCACATGCCTCAGAACTCATTGTCTGAAAGGGAAACTTTGTTTACTGCCCCAGTGCAGCCAACTTAAACAAACTACAGTCACCAAATTTCATAAGCGTAGCCAAATTGGGTTTTGTGGTTTCCCTCCCCCTTACAATACAAAAACTAAATCATTTTACCATTTTCTACCAGTCGCTGGACTCAAGTGAATAGCAGATTTGGTTTTTGAATATTTTTAGTGGAAGAGTAGCAGTCTAATAGCACTGTTGATATCTCAGAATATGCATTTTTTAAAGCTTAAAATAACGGAAATCGTGCTAGGCTCCGGGGCTTCGCCCCGTGCCCCTCCGGCAGTTCCTCGGACTCCCTAGCCGTCTCTTGGCGGTGTGTACTGTCTAGAGCAGTGATGCTCGAAATATGGCCCGCGGGTCAGATTCGGCCCACTACGTGGTTCCATTCGGCCCGCGAAAACGTCGGCACAAAGTGTAAATACTACTTCCAAACGAAAAAAAAGGTTGAAAAAATGTATCGTATCTGTACCTAGTTTTGGGCCCTCATTTCTCTGGTGGATTGGTATCATGATCTTTAACATTTGTGTCTTTGTGAATTGGAACTCTGAATGTAGAATCTACCAGGAAACCTATCTTTACTCTTTTTTTTTTGTTGTTGTTGTTGTTGAACATGATAATAAAACAACACATTAATTTTTATAAAGAATTAATGGTTGTCTAATAAAACAACATAAAAACAGTATTATAAAATAAATATAGCGTCGTTCTTAGTTTTTGTCGCGAATAGAAAAATTGTCAAACTAAGCCTATAGGGAGGATCCATGGAATTTATTTTACCAAAAGAGTCCGCAAAATTAGTCGTTGTTAGAACTACTTACACTGTTGCATATATTGTAAGTAGAGAAATGTGGTTATTTTCTGACGCGTAAAAATATATAACTGTCTAAAAACCTATTAATTAAGTATTTAACCCATATGTTTCTACCTAAATAGTTTCAGAACAATTTCAATTTGTTTTTGTAACTTTTCGGTCATGTGGCCCGCAAGACGCAAGATATAGTGTGGTAAACCCTCCCCCCCAAAAAAAAATAAATATATGTGACATGCCATTTGTGGGCCGGTTTATATGGTAATGCCCGGGCCGATTTTGATACCCAGTCCGCCCCTGGTGATAAGTCAAGGTCAACGAAAGTTAAAAAAAAAACAAAAACAAAAACAATACTGTTTGGTTTTGTCAGCAGAAAGAAAAAAAGAAGTCATACAAGGTCAAGGTCATCAATATGATTAATAGTAGAGAGAAATGCACTAATGAATGAGGTGAACTTGTTGGGCTGTCACATTGATTTCATTCATTTAAAATACAAACAACATTTACAATGATAATTAATAACAAATCTTAATTAGAATTATAAAAAAAAAGATTTACATGATGATTAAAGCAGATACATGTGTATTGTAAATATATGCAAGTAAAAAAAATGGTCACCAGTTTATTGGGATTATTTAACTTTATTAAACATTTGTTTTTATAATTTATTTTCTAATATGATTTTGAGGCTGCCACAATTCTTTGCTCAACTTTGATTGTAAATGAATAATAAATCATGTACACCTTTAACATAACATTAAGATCTCTTGATTTCAAAGTTTTGAGCTTTGTCCAGGTGAAATATATCATATTTTATATGGATTCTTAAATAAAAAGATATGTTAAATGTTTTAACAGGTTAGAGACCCGATGAAATAAGTGAGATAAGATAAAATAAATAAGAACTCATTTTTAAGTATTTTGGACCATAAACCTAATTTATGCAATCACATTTAAATATGAAAAATATCTACTCTAGACAAGGCACCCTGGCTCCATATTGTTTTCAGTGAACACTTCTTTATAAAAGTATTTAACTTTAAAAACAAAGAATATACTATCACCATTTTGTCTGATAAAGTTTTACAGAAAATCTATCTTCCATAACTATTCTAGAAGGGGATAATGGCAGGCAGGGCTAGAACCATAGATAGCTGAAACAATATTAGCCTACCAGAATAGACCTGACAGAACATTTAGAAATTATATCCAGAAAGTTGGTTCATTTGTTGACTAGCACTGATCTTGTAGCTTTGAATAAACCAATATGGGTAGTACGTCAATTCTTTTTCAGCGCCAATGTTAAAACAAGGAATTAACATTTTCACATGTTTTTCTTTTCATTTCTTGAATATGTTTTGAATTCTACATTTTTGATTGACTTAAAAAAAAAAAAAAAATATAGAAATTAGTTAAGCCCCAATAGTGTTATGCTATCCCAAAGCCTAATACATTGTAGTAGAAAGACAAATATTGTAAGTAATAACAAAGCTTTTAATTTCCTTCATGGCAAGTACAAAGAAAATACCCAGCCCGACTATAGATTAAAGCTGCTTTGCCATCTTTTAGTGAACCTTTTTTTTTAAAAAACCTAACAATAGCAGATCCATAATCATAGAAGATAATCTTAATGCATCTCCAAAGAGACTGTGGTATCTGCCAAAGAACCTCTCCTAAGGAGATTTTCAGCTGGTATAGTTACACCCTTTTTCTCCTCACTTGTGTCTACTTCATCATAAGGTGGAGTTGTGGCACGGCCATCCTACACAAGGATAAAGATTCAGTCAGAAAATACATAAGCTAATGACTGTTTGCACTAAACTTTTATTGATTTGAACAAAGCAGTATACAGTTGGCTTAATTCAATCACATTCTAACCACAATCAAACACTCAATAAACTAGTATATATTAAAATATTAAATATGTACCTGTACAATAACAGATAAATAGCAAAAAAAAAATGTTTTTGTTTCAGCCATAGAGCAGATGATGTAAAAGGTAATTAGTTTCTATGGCCAACATTTAACAAGAGTGTCGGTGACCAAGGCAAGAATTGGTTTGGCATCCTGAAAATCCAGATATTTAGAAACCCAGCCTTCACAGAGATTTAAACCCAAGATCTCTCAGTTCAGCAGCCAAGTGAAATTGCACTCAACAACTCCTCCTACTCCCCCCCCCCCCCAAAAAAAAAAATAAAGACAGTTGAATCAAATGATCAAAGACAACTTTCCTTAGAACAACACAATGACAAGGTAAAGTCTGGGAGTGTTTGTACACTCCTATTTATTTAAAAAAAAAACTTTCATTGGAAATCAGCCCACAATGGAAATAATTTTCATCAGTTACTGATTAAGTATTGCTCCCTAACTCCATATATAGTTTACCTTTTGAATCTTAATTCTACCAACCAGAAACTTATGATCACAAACTATCAATTTCTCCTACAACTAAGACCAAGATTAAAAAAAAGGTATTTTTTTAAGGACCTTCACTTAAAATGTCCTACCAGTTTTTTTTAAGGACCTTCACTTCAGAATGTCCTACCAGTTAAGTTAGAGTCTCATGTAACTTAAAAGTTTTTGTACAATGTTTAGAAATGTTTATTATTATGTAAATATCTATGCAACTATTAACACAAGTAGCACATAGCATAGTGGCTAATGTGTCATTATGTCCTATATTTATTATTTTTTAATTATGATAAAAACTCATTGAAGGTTTCATATATCAAGTGCCTAGTTATTAAAATGAATAGTTAACTCTTTCTCTCCGAACTGACGATACCAATGTTGATTCCACCAAAATGTGGTAAATAATTATGGAGAGAAAGAGTTAAGTCCCAACAAAAAACTCAATCCACTTTGTCCTACCTGTGTGTTTGCAGGACCCACTAAACTCTCCAGCATCTGAGCTTCCAGCGAAGCCTTGACACGATTTCTACCTGAATGAGTCGCACTTGGTGGGCCAGCGGACTGAGGCCTGCGTAGACGTGCAGAATTTGGTTTAGGCTGAAAAAATAAAAAGTGGTTTGTGTGATCACACAACTCAATACAAAAATATAATCAAATACTTTGTCTTTTCTGAAAGTAAAGTTAGCAGTCATTGGCAAAAAACAAATCCCATTTGGGAAGCTGTTTGAGACAAACATCCTTACAAAATCTTAAAAGATTCTAGAAATAAAAAATCACCCTTTGGGTCAGGATTTTGTGATACAAGACAGCAATAGCAAAGACAAACAGACACAAAATCTCTTTTGTTCCTCTGGCAATCAAATCATTAAATAGAAACAATGTAATGTAAACTTTTCACATGTAAATTGGGAGTCTGGTGTGAATGTCCTTTTTTTTTTTTTAGGTTCTAATGTTTTGTTTGTTATAATGCACAAATTGTAAGACAAATTTCCTTACGGACAATAAAGATTATTATTATTATTATTATTAAAGCCACTGAGCTGTTGTATGCCTTGTTATTTAACCCCTCTATTATTAAATTTAAGAATAAAGAAGAGAAAAGTTAGGTAGCTCGTCACCTCCATGTAGCTTGGCTGTTGATGTTGTGAAGCTAGACCTGATGGCATGATGGCACTGATTCTTCCTTTGTAAATCTGTCCGTCTGCTCCTTGAACATCAATTTCATCTCTAAAGCAACAGAAATAACAAAGTCACATTAACCCTGATCTACAATTTATCTAGACAGAGATTTAGAAATTAAAAATGTCAGCTGTACATACATAAACACACTAAAAATTAATTATTATATATTAAAACTGATTTTGTATTATGCCTATTAAAAAAATAGATATAATGATGGCCTAAGTAATTAAGGTGGGACATTAAATATTTTTAATAACCTGTCCTAGAATTTGTTTTTACAATGTAATAAAATTAGGCAATTTTTGAGAAAATTTAATTACATTTGTTAATTTTTTTTTATCTCATATTAAATATATTCAGTAAAAAACAAACTGTCTAGTTATGCCTGGTAAAACTTTACATTGGGCCTTTTTAAATATATAAATCAAGGAACTCTACAATTTTACTCAATAGTTGCCAGGCTATGTGATATATACTCTGGAACCTTAAATAGAATTCACCAGTTAATGAGGTCAAACTCTAAACCATCAAAAGTCAGGAGTCTGTACAGTGTGCATGAGCATTCATGACCTCTTTCAATTAGTAATTTATCATCACATTGTGCTGCTTATTTTAGGTGTAGTAAACATGAATACTGTTTCTTATATTCTATTTATTACTGAGTTGGTTGATTGTTTGGATTGAACAAAAATATTAGTTTTTAAAGTAATTTTATTACTTACTTGCGAAGGGGAACAACTGTTTCTTCTTCTCTATAGAGTTGTCTGAAGAGAAAAGAGTATATAGAAATGTAAGCATATAAATGCAGAATTATTAAAAATATCCATGACCCCTATTCCTTTCCCTTACTTTGTGTAGTTAATTACAAATCAAATGTAAGAGTGAAAAAATATCACCACCAGTAATTATGGCTGCAAATATCTTTTTTTATCTTGAAGGAAATTTGTTTTACAAGTGTGCATTACAAACAAAATTGATACAAATGAAATGATATAATTAAGACATTAATTCTCCAAAAATTTATAATAGGACAGATGTAAATTTATTATTATAACAGTTTATGACCTTAGCATCATCTGCCCCATAGATCACAAAGTCTGAAGGGGACACTTTACTTTTTTATGCATATTTTAGTGCTAAATATATAAACAGACTTAATGAAGAGGCTGGTTTGATATAAAAAAAATTATTATTTACATCTAAAGCTTTGAAACAACTTCTTCTGGACAGTTCTTCACTAATAACAACCTTGACACAACCTGTTAAGAACACCCTCTACTCAGCTTTCTCAGAACAGTTTCTTTCTTCTGCTTCTATTCTAAGGGAAATGTAATTAATCCCTAAAAATATAACCTTTGCTGTCCAGTTTGGATAAAGTGCCCCTTTTCTAGCACTTTTCAAAACATAAAACCTTAACAATATAAACTGAAGAGTTTTAAATCCTGACTTACCCTAGATTGTTGAGTCTTGATGCTCGTTTCTGTGGCACAATTAAAGTATGGCTGCCACCACACTGCCTGATGGTAGCATAGTAATCATAGGGTTCAGACTGACCAGCAAGACTATAAAAACAAAAATGGTTGGGTTAATACAGTACAAGTAGGTAGCATGATAAAGATTTTAAATATTTTACTCTACTAGAAAAGGAATTTGTAATAATAAGTATTCACATTGCGCAAGAAAATATTGGGGTCAGAAATTTGAATAATTAAAACATTTATATATTATTATTTATCAAATCATTTTTTGTTATTAAGTTTTTATGGCATACAATTTTTAACCTTTATTTGACATCCAAATGAAGTTTCAATGTGACGAAAGATATATTGAGAGTTTAATGAGAATCTACTCAGCTAGCTCTGACAAAAAGCTGAAACTAAGCCACTGGGACAATGAGTTTATCAAAAAAAAAACAGAATTGTGAAAATGTGATGTTTCAAGGTAAATCTATATTGGTGAAAATATTATTTAATTAACAAAAAAAAAAGTGTGACAAAAATCTGGTTAGCCAAGAAACGTTAACTTAGATGTTGCTTAGAACATGAGATTAGGATTTATCTGTTTAATACATGCATTATTTATTGCATAAGGTGACTAAATTTGACCAAACTACTGCTTTGAAAAGAATGACTTGTTAAACTGAAATGAGATACCTACTGCCAATAGTACACTGTAGAAACAAATGCATGGAAAGCATTATTTTAAGGTTCTACAAAATTAAATTCAAGAATAGAGAATTCAATATAAAAATTATTTTAGATAAAACTGTCTAAAAATAACAGGTACAGCGGTCAAAACTAAGCAACTACCAGTTTGTTAAGAAAAAGATGTGATCATAAACTTTTATGATCAAAAAATAATCTTTTTTTAATGATTTGACCAACCTTCTGGCTTGTTGTCTAATCAGGTCAAGGCCAAAAGTTGTGTATGGTCGAGGAGATTTAGACTTTGGCAAACCATAACTTGCTGGTATTGATGGAACAGGTCTGTGGAATAATAAACAGAAGCTACAAGATGACCTATTTCATTCTCATGTGTTCTCTCTCCATACAGAATATGCTATTAACAATGTTATTGTATTTTAAAATACTGAGTTTTAGGTTGCACTAAAAAAGTATGGATACCAAAATAAAAAATTCTGGTTTTCACCAGTATTCGAACTCAGGACCCCTGGTTCGGTAGCCAAGTGCTTTACCACTCAGCCACTATGCTTAGGAAATGAAGTTTTAATAACTTACATGCACCATTCAAATATTTTTTTAGCCCTTTAGTATAATAATAGAAATTCTTTAGAAGGAAATAATAATAGTCATTTATTAACATTAATTTACTCTCTCTATATATATATACTATACATACAGGAGAAGGGTGTTTATAAAAATTTACCCATGAGGTAAGGTATCAATTGGTTTATCACAAGACAGGCAGTGAAAGTGCTGAATTAATTGTCTGAAATAGTAAAACAAAAAATACATTTCATAGTTTCTTTTGTATCTGAAATCTCTAAGATATCAAAGACAGAATTTTAAGAGACATTCAACTGAAATCAATTATTTTTTTTTGAAAAAGAAGGAATAGTAGAGCTGCACATTGACTAAAACAATAGACAAATGAAAAAGTAAAAAAAGAGTATTTTGCGAAACAAAACAAATGGCAACTAAAACCTTTTCATCCCTGCAGCCTCATCATCCAGCTGCCAGCCAGATCCTAATGTTTTGATTTTGTTATTTAAAGCCTTCAGTTGATGTTCCAGCCAGTTTCTGAGGTTGTTGAGTTCCCTTCTGTCTAGTTTACCATCCAGTTCTTCCATTGCTTTAGCCAGGGCAGACTTCCAGTCTCCTTCCTGAAGACACATCAAATGACATCACAGATTTATTTATTTGCTTAAAGTATAGTGAGATTTATTTATTTGCTTAAAGTATAGTGAGATTTATTTATTTGCTTATAGTATAGTGACTTAACACTCAGTGAGATGAATCAAGATAAAAGGATCAAATCAGAATTCTCTAGAAACAAGGTTCTCTCAATTAAACATTCACAAAACACAAACTAGAGGCAAAAACATTAAAGTTTGGTTAAACATAGAACAAGATGGAAAGACCCAGGACAGGGGACTATAGAGATCTATTGTTGGTGGTACATTCTCCAATAGGGAAGACAGGCTGTAAGTAAGTAATATGTTTTTAATTCAGTCCTGAAAAAAAAGTTAAGGGCTCTAGATGAAGGGAAGTTTATATATTATAAGATTAGACATTGAATTTTAAATTGACAACAAAAATATAATTGTTGTCCAATAAATTTCACTTAATCATTAAGGAATATTGTAAATGTGTATTAAATATTGCTTTTAATAAAAAGACATCAAGCAATAAATGTTCCTGTTTTCTCCTAGTTTACAATCAGGAAATGTGACTTAAACACCAAAATAAAAAAAAACACTAGTCTAACAACTTTCTGTATCACACTGTGGAGTTAAAAATAAACTTTAGTATGAGACATACTAAAGAGCAACTTACTTGTCCATTTAGTTTATCAAGAATATCTTTGATCATTCGATTCATTTCACTGGTGGTGCTATCAAATAAACTGTGATTCACTTTATTTTCAAGCTGTTTTTTGTCAGCTTTCTGTCAATAGAAAATTAAAACAATTAAAAAGATTCATTCAAGTTTATAAAATCAATTTTAAAAAGTACTAAATGTCCATTGCAGATCTTATGGTCTATTGTACAGATATTATGAGACACACAGTTTTTGTACATTAAAACTAATTGCATATATATCTATATCTATAAATATATATAAACATTAACTATTGAATACTCTCTAACTTACCACATTTACTTCTGTATCAACGTATTCTTTATCAGCCTTCCCTGTATTCAAATTATCACAGTAGGTAAAAAGTTCCTAACCAAGAAAAAACAGGACAAATATAGGATAAAGACTTTTTAAAAGTGGTATGAAATAAGTGTATAATTAGATGTTGTTTTAAATTATAAAATACTACTATGACACCCTATGTCACTATCAGTTGTGACAAGCAGAAGGGATAAAATAAAGAATGTAAATAAAATACTCTTTGTACTAATAAATAAAGGAAATGTATTTGTCATTCAACTTTATATAAATTTCTTCACAAATACAGTTACTGGAGTATTCATGTGACTATGTCCATTTTGAAATGCTGCACTTCTCCTTAATCTTTGGACTCAAAGTAAAGCTTTATAATATGTACTAGTTAAAATCATGTTTACTTTAAATACCACAACATAGTTTAGTACAACATTAATATAATGATGTCTTTGGATTACACTTAAAACTTTTGTAATAATCTAAATATTTTTTTCAGACAAACCGGAAATAAAATTTATTCAGATTTTTAAAAAAAGTTAAATTTATATTTTTTTTTTAGAAAATCAATACTGTCAGGGGAGTTATGGCGAGAATGAATATGTTATTTTGTTAATATTTTAATATGATAGGTATATCCTTTGTTTATGTACTCCCAGGTTATGAATGTGAATAGTCTTGCATGTGATGTAAGCTGAATGGTCAGTGAGGTCTTGTTCCAGGTCGAGGAAGGTTGGATGTTTGCTTCCTGGACTGGTGTTTGTGTATTAATATTTCTTGAGAGTTGATGTCATTGTGTGCTTTATTGAATATTAAAGTATTATTGTCATTCATGGATAGCTGGTGTTGGAATTAAAGTTTATTTAGTACTAAGTAATTGTATTTGAGTAACCCCTAACAAGCCAAGCAGAACCTGACAATAACCATTATGTCATATTTTTATCTTAAAAAACTAATGGAAACATTCAGTACTTCATGGCACAGATAATGATACATTTTAAACAAGAGTAATGATCACATTAAAAGATCAATATTAAGATGTGTAAACAAAATCTGAATGGAGATGTGTGTAATAATCAATAATGAGATGTGTGCAAATCTGAATGGAGATGTGTGTAATAATCAATAATGAGATTGTGCAAATCTGTATGGAGATTGTGTAAGAATCTAACTATCTAGTTTTAGGTGATTCCTAGTTAAAGATCAAATATGTTGCAATAACTTTCCTTAAATCTGACTTGACTACTAACTTAAAGAAATACCATTAAATAGCCTACAATAACTTAACAATAATAAGACAAAATAAAATAATTATTTAACTAATTATTCTATCAAATTTGTTTTTAGTTCTTTCCCCTAATTGTTTTGAAATAATCACGCATTTTAAAAAAAAATTTAAAAATTAAATTTAAAAAAATATTAAATAAGGCTCAACAAAGTTTAACGTTGATACTCATACTCATAATTAGGACTTAAGAAATCAACATTTCACAAAAGTAGTTTCATTACACCAGGTGTTAGTAGAGAAAACATTATCAGTCAAACAGTTCAAGGAGTTCAGTAAAAGAAGATAAGAAACTGGTCATAGAATATATATGTCAGGGATCACCTGTATGTCTTTTGCTCTCTTGTCATTGTCTTCACAGAGTGATTCTAAAGATTCTTGAACTTTCTGCAAGTCAGACTGAAGCTTGCGCAAAGTTTCCAATATTTGTTGTATAGCTTCCTTGTCCTAGAGATACACACAGCAACAAAACTAGCACAAAGTAAACAGATGACAGTTACAGCCATCACCAAACAATACACTCAAGGCAGCATTGGAATTTAAAACCAACAAGCATTCACATTCAGTCTAAATAGTTTTGAGTGTAGTCACTCAATGAATTTTTGTGTCTGTTCTATGTATCTGAATGTTGTTCAATAGAAATAGGAATTATTATAATTGTTGTTATCTGTAAGGCTTTCCCATTAAACTTATATAAATATGCATTAGAGGTAATAATTCTTTTGTAAAGGAAAATCTGTAATTTATATGATCATTTGAAAAACTGATGCTAACTAAACCTAATCCATAAAGATCTAAATTTTTCTAAAAAATTTTAATCTGTTTACACTAGGGAACTCCAGATCATTGAGATACCAAAAAACAAAAAACTTGGGAATATATCAACACATTTCCAGTTATTATCTTAAAAGCATTGTGCATCTGGTTTAAAAAAAAGATTCAATTAAAAATGTAATTGGATGAGTTTAGACCCAGAGTAATTCAATATCCCATGACAGTTTAGATCATTTTAATTTGTATTTTAATATTGTTAGTTAACTAAAGCATTGTTTGTTAAGGGTTAAGAAAAAAATATGATGTTCAAATTTAACACTTGTGATGTAGGAAGCCATTTTCACACACCTTAACCCAAATTAAATTCAGGGTTAAATAATTAATCCTTACTTTAATTTGTCCATCTCTCAGTGATATTAAATCCTGCTGCAAATTTTTCAAAGTTGTCAAAAAATCATCAGGTAATGCTAAAAAAAGTAAAAATAAAACAAACAAAAACTTTAAAGAAACAGAATCATTTTTTTTTAATTAAATAAGGATATTTCTAAAATTTTTAATTAGCAAAGTAACTTTAATCGGTTATAGTCTAGAAGTAACTAAATTCACTATGTTACAAACCAAGATTTTTCAGATCTTCTTTGCTTGCCTTTGTCAACATAAATTTCTGAAAGAAAGCAAAGAAATTAAATATTTATAGATTGCTGATACATTCTTATTACATGTTCAAGCACCTCACTTTTCTAATAATGTTTAGATATTTATTTACCAGAAGAAACAATTGCAACTTTAAACTTATTTCAAAGAAGTCACAATCTGTAAAGTTTTGAGACTAACCTCCAACTCTTCAACTCTTTTTGTCAGTAGATCATGAAGATTGGATAAATTCCCAAGTCGTTCTAACAAGTCGAGGAGCTCATTACTGGGACCACTTGATGTGCTGAGAGCTGAAGAGGCTCGGGACATTGGCTTGGCTGCTGAAGGAGGACGGCTCTACAAAATAAATGATGGCAAAAGACAGTAATCATTATTTGACAGAGAAATAACAAGAGATTATAAAGAAATAACAATCTTTCATAAACAAAATACATTACAGATTAATTGTTAGATATTGACAATCAGAAATCTATATAAAAAGTTATTGAATAATATTGAATAGTACACTTGAGATTTATCTTTATAAATGTTTTTTTTATGTTAAAAAAAAATTAGGAGCAGAAACTCTTTTCAAGCAATACTTAAGATGATTCAGGGGAAACAACCTTTGGCTAAAAGACTTTGTACCTAATGAACCTTGGATCTTCAAACAATTTAATTAAAGATAGGCTCATCTCTCTTATGTAGCTATAGGGTGATTTTCACACAGGTCTTGATCCATATTCTCCTAATTTTCTGACTGTGGTAATTAACACTGTGATTTAAAGACTTTTAGAGTGCCATTATGTAGTAACCTAATGTAAAACAACTAGAAGGCATGTCTAGACTCTAGGTTTTATTGAACAAGAATGACCAAACAGTTCACAATAACACAGTACACACACACACACAAGCTGACCAGGACACCATGACATTTTGACACACTAGAACAGATCAGTTCACAACACACAACAAGAAATATAAATACACAACATTCACCCCCCGTTTAGTTTCTTTTCGCTCTACTTCTGAGATTATACGTGTGCTGTAAGGGCGTATCTCTGGCAGGTGAATTTTGTCCGTTTTCAATGATGTTTTCCTCTGCTCTTAAAGCAGGCGGAACCATGTTCTCTGCAGATGTCTCTATGTCACCTCTAGAAGCCACTGAGTGTTGGGAGACACCCGGAGAAGTCTCAGTGTTACCAGGAGCCAGTTGATGTTGAAATACCTCAGAAGATGTCTCAAAGTCTCTCGGAGCGAAATCATGTACAACGGTCTCTGAAGATGAGTCGCCTCTCGGAGCCAAATGGTGTAGTGATACAGTTTCTTCCCGTCCATTTGGAAGACGTATGTGGGCATAGTTCTGATTAGCTTCAATAAGTTCCACTTCGTCTACCAGCGGCTCATATTTGCTTTGCCTCGCATGCCTTCTCATTAGGACAGGCCCTGGAACAGATAGCCAAGTCGGCAGAGAGACACCACAGGCGGACCTTCTTTTGTAGGCAAATAGTCTTTCGTGAGGCGTCATGTTTGTAGCAGTGCATAGTAGAGATCTAATTGAATGGAGAGCGTCGTTTAGAGCTAGCTCCCATTGTGTAATAGGTAGCCCTCTTGACCTGACGACAAGAAGAATTGACTTCCAGAGAGTTGAATTCAACTTTTCAACTTGGCCATTTCCTTTGGCATTATATGATGAGGTTCTGCTTGTTACTATGCCTTTACCTCTGAGGAAAGATCGTAGCTCTTCAGACATGAAGGCTGATCCCCGGTCTGAATGTATATAAGAGGGCGTGCCAAAAATGCTGAATAAGTTTGTGAAGCATCTAATTACTGTTTGAGTAGACATGTCAGGACATGCATATGCAAAAGGAAACCTTGAGTACTCATCAATAATTGTCAATAAATATTTATTTTTAGTGGTAGAAGGGAGTGGTCCCTTAAAGTCAACACTAAGTCTCTCGAATGGTGATGTGGCTTTTACTAAGCTGCCGGCAGATGGTTGATAAAAACGAGGTTTTATCTCTGCACAGATGGGACAATTGTTTGTAACAGTTCTGATTTCTTCAACTGCATACGGGAGATTCTTTGACCGGACGAAATGGAGCATTCGCACTATGCCAGGATGGCAAAGAGTGTTGTGAAGTTCTTTCAAAGACGTAGGGGTGGTAGTTGTACTTGCACAGAATCCCCGAGAAAGAGCATCGGCGGCCATGTTGTCAGCTCCCGGCCGGTAACACACATCAAAACTGTACATTGATAGTTCTATTCTCCACCTCTGAATTTTGTCGTTTTTAATCTTGCCGTGGTGGCGAGGGTTGAGCATGAATGATACGGACCTTTGATCCGTGGTGAGTTTAAAATGTGACCCTAATAAAAAGTGTCTCCATTTCTTAATCGATTCAACGATGGCCATTGCTTCTTTCTCCACGGAGGATTGACGTCTCTCGCTAGGAGATAGTGTTCTGGAGAAAAAAGCAACTGGTCTTTTGTTCTGTGACAAGGTGGCGGATATAGCGATATCCGAAGCATCTGTTTCCACCTCCAGCGGCGTTTTATGGTCTACATTAGTGACAACAGCAATTTCTAGTTCTCTTTTCAAAGTTTCAAATGTATCTTTGACTCTCTCAGGGAGTGGGAAAGTTCTGTTGTGAACTAAAGGATGGATCTTGTCTGAGAAATGCCTTATCCAGTTGGCATAGTAGGAGAATAGACCTACTGCTCGCCTTTGTGCATTCAGGTTCTCGGGTGGAGGAAGTTGACGCAAGGGCAGTAGTCTGTCGGGGTCTGGCTTCATCTCATTATGGGAGACTTCATAACCTAGTAATCTTATTCTTGAGGAAGCGTATGCACACTTTTCATCATTCAGAGTTAGTCCATATTTTTTTATAGCCCCAAGAAATTTATGAAGATTTTTATCATGCTCTTCTCTGTCCTTACCACAAACTGTGATGTTATCAATATAAGCATATGTACCCTCCAGTGACTCTAGTTCTATGATCTTGTCGATTGTTCGTTGAAAACAGGCTACCCCGTTAGTTACTCCAAAGGGTATCCTACAGAATTGGTATAATTTCCCTCCAGCTTCGAAGGCAGTATAAGGGCGATCAGTCTTTCTTAGAGGGATCTGATGGTATGCGTTGCGAAGATCAAGGGTGCTAAATATTTCATATTTAGCTATTTGAGAGACCATATCATCAATGCGAGGTAAGGGATAAGCATCCCTAAGTGTGAACCGATTAACAGTTTGGCTGTAGTCCACTACCATTCTTCGTTTGTGTCGTTCGTTAGTTGTTATTAAGACTTGGGCCCGCCATGGAGATGACGAGGGCTCAATTATGCCATCTTTTAAGAGTCTCTCAACCTCTGAATTGATGAATAGAGTGTCGTTTGCAGAATAACGTCTGGATTTTGTGGCGATAGGTCGACACTCTTTAAGCATGTTTTGAAAAAGAGGAGCGGGTTCGACACTAGCAGCTTTCATTCCATTTAAGACCATTGATGGTTTAGGCCCCTGAAAAGTGATCTGTACACTCTCATGTTGTTCCAGGAAGTCGTGACCTAAAATAACATCCTCACAGAGGTTGTCAAGTATGTACAGTCTGAAGTCTTTATAAGTGGAGCCTTTACTTTTAATGTCAGCGATAACATGGCCTCGAGTATAACCAGTTAGGTTAGTGTTGGCCATAGATATAAGTTTTGATGAGTGAAAAGTTTTGAATCTATACTTTCTGACAGCCGAAGCAGAAATGTAACTGTCTGAACTACCTGTATCGATGAGGGCATCAAGGGTAATGTTGTTAACTTGTATTTTCATTACAGCTCGAGATAGAGAAAACGAAGAGGCAGCTGTAATTGTATATGCTGCTGAGTTAGAGTTAGGTCTGTCAACTGTAGAAAATTTTGATTTGCATACCTTTTTGTAATGTCCCTTTTTACAGCATTTATTGCAGATTGCATCTTTAGCGGGGCATTTGCTACGAGAGTGGATAGCACCTCCACAAAAGTAGCACTTGCCTTGAGCTGCAGCTATGGTAACGGGTGTCGAATCAATTGTGTCTTCCACAGCAGAGCAAAGCGGCAATTCCGACGTAGTGGATTGTTGTGCTTGTGGTGTTTGACAAGTAGCGGCTTGTTGTGAGTTATATGTCACAGAATGTTTCTGTGCCATCTCCAGAGATCTAGCTACCTCCAATGACTTTGCGAGGTCCAGAGATGAGTACTCTAAAAGTCTCTGCCTAATCTCTGGTGACGACATGCCACTGATGAATGCGTCTCTGATGGCCTCGTTCTGGTTTTCGAGGGCAGTGACTGCTCTGAAATGGCAGTCTTTAGCCAGCAATCTCAACCTTTGAACATACCTGTCAACACTCTGTCCTGATTCCTGTTTACAATTCGACAGGAGATAGCGAGCATAAACCTCATTGGTTTGTTTGATATAGAGTCCGTTGAGTGTATTTACGGCAGTTTCAAAGTCAGTACAATCCGATATCAGTTCGTAAACACCATGCGAGATAAAGTTGCATAAAAGATCGAACTTCTCACCTTCTGGTGCAGCGAGTTTGGATGCGAATTTCTCGAAAGTGTGAAGCCAGTGCTTCCAGATCCTTTGAGCGTCCTGATCATTAGGATCCACAACCAATCTTTCAGGCTTTAGAAAACGATCCATGTTTAATGTTTGAAACACAATTAGTCCACAGGATTCTTGTTCAATAAATTGTAGTAACCTAATGTAAAACAACTAGAAGGCATGTCTAGACTCTAGGTTTTATTGAACAAGAATGACCAAACAGTTCACAATAACACAGTACACACACACACAAGCTGACCAGGACACCATGACATTTTGACACACTAGAACAGATCAGTTCACAACACACAACAAGAAATATAAATACACAACACATTATTTACTAGGCTTACTTAGTTGACTGATTCAAGTAACACAAGGTTGCATGTATATCTCTGGTATTGTCAGGCTTTTTTAAATAGATTATCTATAGGGACTTTGCTTATTTTATATGTTTTGGATGTTCTTTCAGATTGGAAGTTAATTTCATTCTAGCCCAAACTTTCTGCAGGACAATGGGAATGGCAGGTAGGGTATCAACCACTAACAGGGAAACATTGAGACCATGAATGACAATCCAGTAAGTATACCACACAACCCAGGTAGTCATACAAAAATCACACAATAGATTATCTGTTTAGACCCATCACTTTTACTTCCTCCCCAAAGAAATGACATACCACAGTTTGAGTGCCAAGTTCTACAACAACTCTTTGTTCTGGAATTGGCTGTAGATTCTCAAATTCTTTTCTGACTCCTTTTAAAGCATCCTCTAAGCCAGGCCATGTGACAAACTGATTTACATATTCATTAAAGTCTTCAAGACTTGGAACTTGTGACAGTTTCTCTGCTAATTCATTATATTTCTCATTTAAATCTTTCTGCAAAGAGAAACAAACACTTATTGAACTATTTCTGCACAGAGGAACAAGAGTTGATTGATGACTTTATTTAAAACAAATGAATTATTTATAAATTTGAAAGCAGAACATATCAATAATAATGATGTAAAAAAAAGGATTCATACTATTCAAAATTATTTCATGGCAAAGAAAACAAACTAAAACTTACCAACAACTGGTTGAGAGATTGCATCTGTTTATTTATGTCATCTAAATTAATCTGCAAGTTCAAATAATAGACTTAATGCATCTGTTTATTTATGT
>JADKLZ010003886.1:2881063-2895152 GCA_021533235.1 Biomphalaria straminea | reverse complement strand
ATTTATGTCATCTAAATGAATCTGCAAGTTCAAATAATAGACTTAATTGTGTTTATCTTATAAAATACAAATGTCTTCAAACTTTAGATAATTTAAAAAAAATGGATATAAAATCAAATGTTGTTCTAACACCAGCACACATTAAAACACTTTGATATTCATCTTCATTCAAGTTAATGCACAATAACACAAGGAAATTTAATTTGTTGAAGAAATACAATACACCAGCATGTCAGCAATGTGATAGAAAAGTAATGGTTAAAAACTTGGAGCACAAAAGTATAAAACAAAAATATATCACATACATAACTAATTTCTAACTAAGTAACCATCTGGAAATGTTGACATTCCAGCAAATTTCATAATACTTTTTGATTCTTCACTAAAATCTATCCAAATATATGATATTACGCTGATTTTGTCAATTGTAATCAAACTGAATTTCCATTAGATTGGATCAATAAAATTATCTTATCTTAAAGATAAGATTTTACAAATTAACATGTTTTAGTAGTTCTGGTTCAATTACATCAATGAATCCAGAATTTTTTAATAGGTCAAGAGCATTGTACTCTCATGTTTGGCTCTAAATCAATAGCAATAACAGTAAACTCAAATGTTCTGATGGAAACAAATACTACTGTTTCTAATTTACATAAGAGAGCTATCTGCATGTATTAACACTGAAACAAAAATTAGACTATTTGCCGTTCATAGCATTTGTATAAAACAATAGAACGACTCAAGATACTAGAGTTACAGTATTGTGGAAAGTTATTATAAGTAGTTAAAGGTAAACCAGCGACTTATACAAAAAATATTAGTGTTTAATTTAAATATCAATCATCAGACAAACATGGGTAATTAGTTACCAACAGGTCTCTAAAAGATTCATAAGGATAAAAAGGTGACTAAACTTAGTGAAACTAATGCTAGAATATGTATAATCTATTTGGGATCCTATTTAAGAAAACATAAAGAGAAAACAAACGTTCCAAAACAACCCATTTTATAAGTTTCAAACATTATTTTAAAAATGTAGATTATTACATCCTAGTCCAAAGCTCCTGCAGGAAAGCAGGGTATATATATATATAGCTCCTCCTTCGTGTTCGAAGATGAGCACATTTCTCAATTCCTATGGACTCGAAGATGGCTGCATAGTCCAATCTTCGCTTTGAAAAGCCGGCCGCATATGTGGCATGGGTGAGTTTTGTCAGTTGCAGGTGGGCCTGCTTTTTCTCTCTGCTTTCTGTTGGTTCTGCGCTCTATCGCACTGGCCACTCTTCTTGCTTCAAAACTTGAGACTCCGAGGAAAGCAGGGTATAGAAGTGGGGAACGTTTGAACTTTTAGACCATGGTGTTGACCAGGCAGCTATCACAAGTGAATACTCACAGTAAACAAGAACAACACTTATTTAGTGAAGAATTAATAATACATAAACTCTCAACCATGTTACAAATACATAACCTTAAAGGCATTTAAAAAAAACAACAACATAAAACAAGCAGACTTAATTACCCAGAAAAACTTTTGAGTTACACTTAGAACTCTAACTCTAATAAAGTACCAAAGCAAATTTAAAAAACAACAACAGAAATAAATAGATCTGTACAAGACAAACTATTTTATTTAAAGAATAGCTTCATAGGACACATTTCAGTAGGAAGATATTAGATCTACTTACTTTACTTAATTTGTCATTTAAATCTTTTTGTGCATCTTTTAAATGTTTCACGTCTTTCATCAAATCTTCAATCAATGATGCCAACTAAATAAGGATAAAATAATACATAAGTATCAGCAATGATGACAAACTTGGTAGGCTTTTAATATTTTGCTAATAGATCTACTAAGTGACTACATCTGTAATGTTCAGGAACATACAAGAGAATTAAGTTTAATATCTGCCCAAGTCAAAAAAGAAATAATCTGATTATTATACAGTAATGATTAAAACCGTTTATCTTACTAGACTTCCACTAAAAACAACTTGATACAAGTTGTTACATTACATGATATGACTCAGCAATACATTACACCAAATGTTTTTTAAATAATTAAATCTTCATTTAATAACTAACACTATAAACATTATTTTGTTTGTATTCTTTCATTTTTTGATATCCCCATCTTTCTTCTTTTAACACTGATTCACACCATTCCACATTCACACCATGATTCACACTTAACCCTTTAACAAATTAGTCTCACACTAAGCTAAACAATTAACTTTTTAAAAAGTATTGTCCTTTTTCTTTTTTTACTTAACATATTTTCTCTCTCTTTATGATATAGTGATTTTTCACTGTAAATATGTTAATATTTTTTTTACAACTACCGCGTCAATTCACCTTTTGCATAACAAATTGAATTCAGACAATTCATATTTTTACAACAATCGTAAATTTATAGGTCTTAATAGATTAATCAAAATATTTACTTATAACATTCAAATGGCTAAACCATATTAAACGGGAAAAATGTGTCTGAATGTAGCCTAATGAACTCACAAACCATTTAGATCCATACATTCTACTATAAACTTAACATAAATGTTGGTTATGAAAAATTGTAATAAAAATTCTAAATTAAAATTTTATGAAGCTCTTCAAACTTATGATTTTTAAAAAATTGTTATTAAGCTCTTGTTTAAATCATAGTTTAGTGAATTAAGTTCCACACTTTAAAACTAACCTTGTTCAAGCCTTCATCATTAGCGTCAACTCTTTTTTTAAGTTGTAAGGTTTGCAACATTTCAGAAACTGGTCTTTCAGCCTCCACAGAGCCCAATGTTCTCTCATGCAGTTGTTTATTGCTTGGAAGTTTATGTAGTTCCTCCATCTGTTTCTTCAAATCACTGACATCTTTCTCTAGTCTGTGATATGGGCTGGGCTTGGACTGCACATTTATAGACTTTTCACTAAAGCTATCTTCCGAAAAAGAAATGGAATCATCCGGTCTACCACTATCTTTGCTAAGAGCTGAAAATGATCTGGCTGTAAATTGACTAGAAACTGTTGCCAGGAACTCTCTGTCTTGATCATCTATTGTCACCTTATCATTGCCAAAATTTAATTTATTTATTATGGCATGAAGCAAAGTGTGTAAAATATTAAAATTAACAGCACCAACTTCTGGAGTCCCCAAAGCTAGGTCCACCAGCTGAGATAAAGGCAATGAAGGCATTGTTTTGTAATGTAAAAAATGCTAGTGGAGAATTGTAGTATAGTAAGTCTTTGGCTCTACTGTGTCTCTGTCTATCACTGACACTGGCTCTAAAAAAAAAACAGAAAAATATAATAATAAGTTAAACTAAGTTTAAAATATAGAAGTAGCTTTCTCAATCTATACAAAAGTAAACAAAGACCAAACCTCCGGCAGGGATGGTATGGGCACGGTTTGAACACCAGTCCAGAGTGCATACCACATGACCAGGCAGCCACTACAATAAATGAATATTCATATATAGGACAGAAGACTAAAAAGTAATGTAGAAATAATACATAAAACACTAAAACATAATTTACAAAAATACAAATGTAGTAGACTTATAAAACACAACAGTAAAACATGTCTTTATCATAGGCTTTACTACACAAGAAAGACAAACGAATATTCATATTTGACTAGAGTAACACCTTTAGTAAAATCTCTAAATTTAGAAAACCTTCAGGATTGAAGACTTAAAAGGAAAGTAGAAAACACTGAACCATAATCTTCAAATACAAAAACAAACTTTAATAAAATACTCAGAAAGATACTAAGATAAAGAAACAAATTTGTACAAAACCTCCTTCTTCCCTAGCGCTATTAAAGCATGGAATGAGTTGCCTGAGCTAGACAGGAAAACCAGTGATGACTTGGCAGAGTTTAGGTCATTGGTTTATATGCATGACTAAATGCATGATGCATAGGATGTAATCATCTTCTTTTTTGAAGTAACGTCTGTAACATATAAGATAAGAAAATAGTTCACAATAAAACAGTACATGCACACACAAACTGATCTGGACACCAAGACATTTTAACACACCAGTACAAATCAGTTCATAACACACAACAAGAAACATAAATGCACAACATTCACCCCCCATTTAGTTTCTTTTTGCTCTACTTCTGAGATTATACGAGTGCTGTACAGGCGTATCTCTGGGAAGTGATTTTTTGTCGATTTTCAATTTTGTTTTCCTCCGCACTTAAAGTAAGTGGAACTATGTTCTGTGCAGATGTCTCCATGTCACCCCTAGAAGCTACTGAGTGTTGAAAGACACCCAGCAAAGTCTCAGTGTGACCAGGAGCTAATAGATGTTGTGAGACCTCAGAAGATTTCTCAACATCTCTCATGATGAAATCATGTAATTCTGACTCTGAAGATGAGTCGCCTCTCTGAGCCAAATGATGTAGTGATACAGTTTATTTCCATCCATTTGGAAGACAAGTAAATACACAACAACAACCTAATGAAATACTCAGAAAAAAAATAAGATATAAATCACAGTTCTTATTCCATATGCTAGGACAGCTGCCTGGTTGTGAGATATTCGCTGGACTGTCCTTCTATTGTCTCTATGGTCCAGGGTTCATACCCAGCCCACTCCCATACCCAGTCATCCTCCAGGAGGTTTGGGCTAGAATGTAGATTATTTTCAACTCAGAAGCATCTAAAACATGTAAACAATTTTACAATAAAAGTGTACATAATTTCCTTTCTTCCCTAGTGCCATTAGAGTTTGGAACAGGTTGTCTGTATCAGTGAGGAAAACCAAGGACTTAGCTGTGAATTTAAGGCTTTAGTTAATATGCATGAATGACAAGATCAACACATTGAAAGCTGATTATCTTATCTTCTGTTAAGAACGAACTGCTGTAATTTATTTGCTGTAATAATAAAGAATATCTAGTTACAGATATATGTAATTGTATTGACAATATTATTTATTTTATAATATTAATGATCTAGTTTACAGATATCTATAGTTATATATTATGTCAACATTAATATTTACTTCTAGATATAATAGTAAAGTAAAACTTCAAGGACTAGAATCTAGTATCTAGTCTACAGATCTAGATTCTAGATCTATAGATTATAGTTTCACTATACTCACAACTTGACACAACTTATATAATAATAATAATATAGACTTATTGTCTTATACACTAACAGTAGTGAGTAGTCACAGATGACATGTCGTATCTTATAATTAGAATTTAGATCTAGATATCTATATCTTTAGCTTAATTAATACAAATAAAGATATTCCTTCAAAAAAGAAATGTCTTCAAATTACTCTCTATACTTATACTATAGATTCTAATTAAATTATATTATAACATTCATGTTCATCTTGTTGACATGTAGATTTCTATTAAAATTAAGAAAGTTTACGTTGCCTTTATTTTTTTTTTAACGTCAACAGCGTAAACGGTTAACCAGAAGATACTACTCTAGATAAGATCTAGATTCTAGACTATCATCTAGATCTACTCATCTCTAGAGATCTACGAAGCTTGTTATTTAATGTGACTTATTTATAACAGAATGGAAAACTAAAACTGAGACTACTGAGAGACTGCGAGTCTGACTAAACTAAGACTTAAATAATATAACTAAAATAATATATATTTAAACTGTATTTATATATAATTAAGTAAATGAAGTAACCTATAATATATACATCTAGATTATAAAGTGATAAAACTTAATTTTACAATTGTTTGTTGTTGTTTTTTTTTAATAAAATCCAAAAGAAAGTAACTAAAACTTGAATAACATTTTTTTTTCAGAAAGTATACACAACTGGTGTTCCGGCGCCACGCCTTTGTTGTCCTTGACAACACCCAACAGGATTAGAAATTCAATTCATTCGATCGCACTTTAACTTTATGCCACATTGATCGAGATCGAAATGTTAAAAGTGTAATCCGAATGAGATTACAATAAACACGTTATAAATAAACTTGCTAGTCGATTTCTTTTTTTTTTCTTTCTTTCTTGAAACCCGTTTTACTAAGTGAACGACAATGACTATGAACACAATTATTTTCACTTTGTCGAATTCCTGTTTTCAAGTGCCCTTTTAAATGGCCTTTTATATAGATCAAGGGTCTAGTGACTAGTCAGTCCTTTAAAAAAAAAATATAAATTGACCTATAGGCCAACAAAAGGGTGATTACTTTACAGCTTAATAAAATATGCACACTGACTAGAGTTATTTTACTAACATTTTAGGAATCATGTATCCTTTGAGTTCAAAAGGAAAGTGAAACGAAGTGAAATAGAGGCAATGTGGAAACGGCTGTTTAGGAAAAGTCGTGTTTTTTGTTTTAGTGGAGGGGAGGTGAACATATTTGTGATGTACTTTCGTGAAAGTAGACAAGAACTGCATGTCCCATGGAGAATGATTGTATTTCAAATAAACGTCTCTCTCTCTCTCTCTCTCTCTCTCGTGTTTCTGGCACATTTTTTAAAAAACATTTTTGTTAAAGTGATAAGCCTTCTACAGAGGTGCTTGGTAAAGGGCCAGACTTTTATCATTCTGCGCTTACATATTTTAAGTTACAAATATCAAATATTGAACCAGTTAATTAACGTAATGTTAATTCTTGTCATATTCCTTATGAACAGCTAAAGACTGGTAGTAGAATAGTTTAAGGCTAAGCAACTCTTCTTACCACGTAACAGGACCGAAAGGCTTAAACTGAGAGACAGTTGTAAGATGTGGAAGTCAATAATAATAAACTAGCCAACATTAGCTATATAAATATATAAAGTGTACTATAATTGTAGTCTGCGGCGCCTTAGGAGGGGCCTATGAAAGCTAGCAGGACATCATTCTCGTACTTAGCACTGGTGTATGCATATTTAATAATAATAATAATAATAATAATAATATTAATAATCTTTATTGTCCGTAAGGAAATTTGTCTTACAATTTGTGCATTATACAAAACAAAACATTATTTAAAAAAAAAATGTACATTCACACCAGACTCACTCACAATTAACATATGAAAAGTTTACATTAGATTGGTTCTATTTAATGATCTGATTGCCAGAGGAACAAAAGAGTTTTTGTGTCTGTTTGTCCTTGCTATCGGTGTCTTGTATCTCTTTTGTGATGGTAAAATAGCAAAATCCTGACCTAAAGGGTAATTTTTTATTTCTAGAATCTTCTTAGATTTTGTGAGGATGTTTGCCTCAAACAGCTGCCCTAATGGGGTTTGCTTTTTGTCTATGACCTTACCAGCAGCATTTAGGATTCTCTGGAGTTTATGTTTATTCTTAGTGCTTAGATTGCCATACCAGGCAGTGATATTAAAATGTAAAATATTGCCGATGTGAGCGTGATAAAACATAGCCAAGGCCTTTTCCCTAATATTAAAAGAGGAGTTTTCTCAGTAATCGTAGTCTTTGCTGCCCTTTTTTGCTGATATAATCTGTGTTTGCTGTAAAATTTAATTTATTGTCTAGGATAGTACCAAGGTATTTAAAAGTTTGCACTATTTCAATGGTCTCTACAGCTACAGTTACAATATCATTTTCCTTCTTTTCCCTACGAAAATCGATAATCATTTCTTTGGTTTTTTTCACATTTAATAATAAAAAATTACATATTTTCGGTTCTGTACACCTCGCCTACACTTAGAGCAGGCTTTAACTGCCTTTATTTAACTATTAATTTTAAGATACTTAAGATAAATGTAATTGAACTTATTTAAAGGTGCACAAAGAGACCTTTCTTTGATTCCACCAAATTTATATTGCTCTATCACTTCACTTATCCCTTAGTCTTTAGGACCATCTGTCGACTGTCTTTCTCCATTGCTGTCTTTCAACGATAGTCCCATTACTTTGTCTGCCTCTTCTTCTTTTTCCTGGTACTATTCCCTGCAGGAAGGTCCTTGCGATATGGCTTTAGCATATATCAATATTGAATGTAAAGAAAGTGGGAGTTCAACAAGTACAAATGACCAGCACCGAACTCTTATCATGGAATCAACGAAGCTTCGTGTTGAAAAGAAGTAATTTGAGAATCATTGCTAATTAGTTTCTATATCGTGCCATGGCACGTACTTATGACAAACTATATACTTAATAGTAACAGGTAGACCACTTGATACACAAGCACACACATACGTACAATAGGTCATGCTACAGAATTACAGGAAGCCTTAGGAAACCGGCACAACATAGTAGACCTACTAGTTCTTTACATATGTATAGTTAGATTCCATTACTTATTCAACCCCTTTCTTCAAGATCCAAACTTCCATTTTACTTTCTAACGAGCACACAGCACGCTAATACTTTCATTGATTCTCTTGGCCTTTTGACAACATCTGAACACTTTAGGCTTGCGGGAGAATTCGCTTAGTTGAAAATTCTTATATTAAGCCTGTATATGCAACAACTTAAAGTAGCCTAGACATTATAGTCAAGAACTGATTGCCTAAACAAGCCTAACAGAATCTGCGAAAGTATTATCAAACTGCTTGTAAAGCAAGAAAAGCGAATTAATGATTTTGTTCTTCTCATGGTTTACGAATATTTTATTATATTTCTTAGCCACCGAAAAGACTTCTATACACCATGCGGCGATGTAAAGTATGATATCTGTACAAAAACTTATATTTACTCATCTGTCAGTCCGTGTGGAATTTTTTACATGTTAATTGTCAACATTCCCTTTTTTCTGATCGATTTGAAATTTTGCAACATTATTCATTGATGATGGTAACACATAAATCAATAAAAAAATATTTAACAAATTAGTCGTAATTAATTGTGTTTTATGTAGAAAATGTACTTAGCTAAGATAATTTTATAGGTCGTTCGCTAACAATAGTCTATAAAACCTTCTATATTTATACGTTCTTGAAAAGATGAGTGTCTGGTAATTCGGCCTTCTACATTGAAGGCTCAAGACTACGATTCAGACTCGATCACCTTTTTTTTAAAAATTGCTTTTGAAAAGGCAGTATGAAAAGCTCCAATATACTCCCTTAACCTCTCCCAACTGGGCCACAATAGTGATTGGAACATAGTCTTATCTTATCTTATACAATAGGGGCCTACAGACGTTAGGCCTACTTCAAAAAAGAAGATGATTACGTCCTACGCGTTATACATTTAGTTTTGTATATTAACCAATGACTTAAATTCTGCCTTAAATCTTATACAATACAGACGATACAGCAGTCCACTCAGCTTGCAATAAGCATGAAAGCTGCGCTAAACAAAAATAATAAATAAAAATATTTCCAGCCGCGCACATTTATTATTGTTAGCCTGCTAGATCTATACAAATATAATTTACATGATTAAAAAGATTTATTTTTTGTTATATTTTACTGAAATGGCAAATTTACTTTTTACTTTTGCTATATTTTCATTGTTTGATTATCTTATCTTATATAGGCCTAATACAGATGTTACTTCAAAAAAGAAGAGAAGATGATTGGACCGGTTGATTGTTTACAGACTCACTGTGTAGCCTACACGAGAAAACCCAGACACAAAACTGTGAAAGAATTGTTGGCTGCCTGGTCGTGCGGTTTGCGCGCTGGACTATCGTTCATACTTATCAAACCTTGATACCCATCCCGGTACACCCGAAACATATAAAAAAAAAAATATAAAAAAAACAGGTGTGCTCGCACGACCCGCCACCTCTAAGAGTAGTAGTAAGAGTTGTGGAGAAATGGCGGTAAAGGGAGATAATGTGTTTGATTTAAAGGGAAATTTGTATATATTTTTTAAAACATAATTATCACAATACAAGAGAAAGGAAGTTTACTCAAATTACGTCTGAAAAAAAGTTAATTAAGAATCTGTATCTAAATTTTAAAAAAAATGACTAATGCTGATAACACTTATAGCTGATTTAGTCTAGTTTAAGAGTGCTAGCTGTAACCAAGCTCTCCCCCCCCCCTGCCTTTTCGCAACGTCCGAGTCAAAATCAATGAAATCGTAGTCTACAATGTTACAATACAAGCCTCGTGTTTACTAACAGAACAAGCCAGCTGTGACCAAAGCTGCTTTCCTATAATGGAACACTGTAATGGAGAATCGAAACAACACTAACCAGGGCCGGCCTTAGATGAATGGAGGCACTAAAGACGAAGTGAATAAGGGGGTCCCAATTGAAATAGAAAGTCTCAAAAATAAACAACGACAAAAAAATGCAATTTATAAAAACCTAGTTTACTCCAACAATAACATAGAGGACAAGTTTCGCTCTTTCTTCTCTAAAACAATTATTCAACAAGGCAATGAGTTTGCTTTGCCTATCTGGGCTCCATCATATCCAACGATGCTCTACTGGAGAAAGACATTGACAACAGGATAGTCAAAGCAATGGGCACCATGTCACGGTTTCAGAAAAGAGTGTGGGGCAACATATTGCTGACTAACAATAGTAAAGCCCTAGTCTACCGCACCTGTGTGATGAGCACCTTGCTATACGGAAGTGAAGCATGGTCAACCAACTCATGGCAACAAATAAAAAGATGAATGTCTTCCACCTTCGATGCCTAAGGCGGATCTTTAAAATAAGGTGGCAAGATAAAATAACCAATGAGGAAGTACTACGAAGAGCAGGGTTCCAGAACATCCATTGTGTTATCAGCAGCAGACGATACGTTCGTAGAATGCCAGTAGGTCGACTTCCACAAGACATTCTGTATGGCGATCTAACAGAAGGCAGGATAGCCGCTGGTCGCCCACTTTTACGGTATACGGATAAATGCAAACGTGACATGAAGCTCTTCAAAATCAACACTAGCAGCTGGGAAAAAGTGGCACTGGATCGATCCACATGGAGAGAGAACATAAAGGAAGTGTCTCGGATTGCAGATGTCATACACAGCAGTAGCAGAAAGGAAAATGCAACGGTGCCTAGTGACTACATATGCCCAACCTGTGACCACACAAGAAGTTGCAAAGGGAAAAGATTGTCTCTCGAGACGTAAAATGCCATAGAGGCCGGCCCTGCAAAAACTCTGTCATTTCGTCAACTTAAAGCGAAACCTTACTGAACGCGCGCAAGCACATTAACTCGCAAAAGCATATATAGGGCCTACCATTTGATTTGTAACAAAGAATGCTGTCAAATCTTTTTTTCCTCGCTAGAAGACAAGAATAAAAACAACTCACTTAGTCGGCTAGGTCATTGTAGTTATCAAGTGTAGTGAATATACAGTAGTCAGTAGTCGTCTCCTTTCCATTAGGACTAAAACTGAAAGATTTAAAAACTCCTTTATCCCACTTACGGCCAGAGTGTTACGAGATCAGCTGTTGTCATAGAGAAGTTCATAGAAGTCAAATTCATAAAGCGTTGGTTCTGAATGTGTATGTGTGTTCGTATGTGAATGTTGTTCGAATTTTTCATCGTTATTGTTTTTGTACAGTAGTTACGCTGAGGTTGTCAATTGTAATCAAACTGAATTTCCATTATATTGGATCAAAAAAATTATCTTATCTTATACATAGTAACAACATCATACTAGAAAAATGAATAGACTCACGTAGTCCGCTAGGTCACTATGGTCATCAAGTGTAGTCAATACGCAATAGCTTACTTCAGAAGTCACTAATCCTATGAAACTAGATCCTATCTTATGTATAATATAACTTGCCTGGTTACTTCAGAAGTAATCTTCTTAAACTAGATCCTATCATTCATATGTATTGTTAGAAGACGAAACCAGAACTTTTCAGGTTCAGCGTGTGTAGGCGAAAGCAGTAGGCAGACACATTTTTATTCTAAAATATTTTAAACAGCAATGAATGGCGGAAAGTGTGAATTTGTGTGTGTGTGTGTGGGGGGGGTGGACAAAAGAAAATAACAACTTTTTGTCTTTTGTTTTATAAAACTCAAGGGGAAAAGCCACTAATAGTTTTGTGTGATCTGTCTGTCCGTCCGTCCGTCCCGCTTAGATCGCAAAAACTAGAAAAGGTATTGAAGATAAGATTATTTTTATTGATCCAATCTAATAGAAATTCAGTTTGAAAATCCGATATAAGATATTTTAGATGTTTCGATTTTCTGGTGCAAGCAGGTTTTTTTTAAATAAAATAAAAGTTCGCCATTTTTATAACCACTCAAAGTTTATAGAGAAAAAAATGTATCTCTGAATGAATGAATGGATAAATGAATGCATCTCTGTCTAAATGAATGTATGTCTGTCTAAATGAATGTATGTCTGTCTAAATGAATGCTGTCACATGCCAAATAATATTTTAAATAATGAGTCGCTAACAGGTGTGGTCACATGAAATCAATACTCACTCTCTGAAACGGTTGCATGGCCTTGTTAAGAGTGCATGTAGACTTTTAAGAATCGGATTCATGAAGTTTGGCACATATGTTATATTGATAAACGACCCCGAAGATGACATCAAGTGAAAAGGATACGTTCGAAGCAAGTTCAAAGTGGAGAGGTCAAGTAATCCCTGGATGACAAAGACAAATTACAGTTTTAAGTTATCACCGGCAATGGCGGACACAAATGTTTTTGTGAAAAAGTGTCTCTTATTAGCATTGTATTCCCCAGATCAATATATGTCGTCTTGTTGAAAATACTGTTGTAACTCTGCTACAGTGCCACACTAAGGGTGCGCATCTAAGCACTACTAAACACAAGGAGTGCAAGACGTGTAGACAGGAAGAAGAATTGTGATAGATCCGGCTGCAGTGTTATTATCTGTCATGACTCGAGAGAACGTCCTTTGTGCTATCTATGATCTGTGTTGAGGACCTGGGGCGGCATTGAGAAGTGTGTCGGTGGTTTGTATTGATGGTCAAGTAGCAAAGGACTGGTCTCACTTGAGATTTAGATAGGACATTCTGGGACTAGATGGCTGAAGTCAATGCTTGTCTGTACTGTAAATAAATAAATAGTTTATTTGTTACCCCCTGCCTTTTCGTTGAGTTACAACAATAGGGCCTACTAACTTCCTGTAACCATTGTTGTAGTTTTTCATCCTTGATTTTTTTTCCTTCGGTTTGTTACCAATGTGAAAAGTCGACTCAAAAGATCTGAAGCGATTTCTCAGGGCTTCAACATTAGGCTGTAGTTTTTTTCTTTACTGCTGTGTGTAAAAAAATATCTTTAAAAAATACAAAGCTCAATTTAGGAAAAGAACCACTAAATAGAAGTCAAATTCATAAAGCGCTGGTTCTGAATGAGTACGCATGTTCGTATGTGAATGTTGTTCGAATTTTTTTCATCAATATTGTTTTTGTACAGTATTTACTCTGAGGTTGTCAATTGTAATCAAACTGAATTTCCATTAGAGTGGATCAATAAAAAATAATCTTATCTTATCTATCTTATCTTATCTAAATCACTGCCATATATTGCCTATCAATACAACAGGAATAAGCTAAGCTTCCTTTTTTCTATATAAAACGAAATTAATTAATTAACACTAATTGATTAACTAATTGGTTAAATTTTTTTTATTGATTTACGCATTGTCATCGGATATGAATAATTATGCAAAATTTCAACTTGATCTGAGAATGAAAAGTGAGAAAAAAAAACGTGCACAAAACGTAAAAGAATAACTCTACATATACAACCATATTCTCAATAAGTAGCATTTATTTCTCCTTTTCGATACCAAGCAAAAATAATTGATTATAAACAATTAATTAACTAATTGATTAATTTTGTTATTGTTTAATATTTTGTCAGGTACCACAAATAATTGTATAAAGTTTCAACTTGATCCCAGAATGGCTGTGGCAGAAATAACGTGTACAAAAATTTTACCAGACAGACAGAAAGACAGACACATTGAGCCAATACAAGATTTGTTAAAAGGTGACGATATGGCCGTCTTGGTTGTGAGTCTGTATCAACTGAAATGATTAATATAAGCTATCGGTGGAACCGAAGCGTTTTCAAATTCTTGATTAAAAACTTATTTCGTTTTTTTTAGGAATGGGGCCAATGATATTTTATTCACTTATTAATGGATTAATTGGAAAAGCAAGAAATTGTACGGACGTCAGCGTATGTTAATAAGCCTACTTTTGGTCTGTTTAACCAGAACCCACAAAACTGCTATGAATT
>JADKLZ010003886.1:2865693-2876063 GCA_021533235.1 Biomphalaria straminea | reverse complement strand
TTTCCACAGTATTTCTTTTTTTTAATTTAGAAAAATTGTCTTTAATGTTTTCAATGATAGATGTTGCCAAGAAAGCACAATTCTAACTAGTTAGGACTGCCTTGATCATTTACAAAGCAACAAGTGCAAAAAAGAATAAAAGCGGTCTTCAAGTTCTCCCTTTAAATTTGCAAAGAAATGTCCATAATTTTATGTAGTTATGCAGTACTATGATTTTCAAATATTTTTTTTCAAATACTCAGTACAGCCTTTTCTATAACAACATTCCATTCTATGTAAGATATAATTTAAAATGTCAAAGATTATATAATAGTAATAATAACAATAATTTTTTATTATCTGTGAAGAAATTTGTTTTATAATTGTGCATTTCAAAAAAAAATACATGATTAGAGCTAACATTTGTACAAAAGCACACAAGATATTACTTTTTTTTTTTTAAATATTTGTTTGCATCTATTTTGTTTCACAATACATTCTCATCACATTTATAATGTAAAACTTTTGTCCTAACATACCTTTTAAATAACTGTTTTGTTATATGTTTTCAAAATTGATTTCATCCATAAAGCACTTAAACATATGGAAGTTTGGTAAGTTTGGTACTATATGTAACTAACATTGAATTGGTGACTTGTTATGAAATAAATGCATTTTATTTCTATTCCAACACAGTATGAGAAATTGTCAAGTGCCTGTGATCCTCTGAGTTGAAGGAGAAAGATTGTGCTTCAAAATACCTACCAGTATCTTGCTGTTAGCGGAAAGCTCATGAATATAATGTTGTCCTTCCTATGATGATTTCAAAACTACAATTTATGAGGACTTGAGCATTATTGCCATAACTAATTATATTTTTCAAAAAGTAATTTGAAAAATTATTTCTACTAAATATTTTTTTTTAAATGTATAATAGACATTTAATAAATAGTTACACAACTTCGAAAACTTGTTAGATTCTCAATTATTAAATTATTTTTTTTTTGACTATAAATGTAAATGTAATCTGTATATAGCCAACTAGCCTACTAAAAAGAATTTAAAAACTATACTGTCTTTTTAAATAACATTCAACTGAAAACTTATTGGATTACTCAAACTTTCTCATTCAGTCAAGCTAAAGACACATTCCCATACTAAATCTATAATAATTTAATAGTTTTTTTCATACAGGTATATATTATCTCTACTTGCTATGACAATTTGGCATGGCAAAAATAAATATTAATTATGATAAATTTTGCAGGTATGCTCAAAAAACAATTTGTTCAAAATATTTTTATACTTTTATTGTTTTATACTAAATAATAGGGAAACTGTATTTTCTATTTTAAATAAAACAAAGTTGTTTATCATTTCTCAAAAAAAAAGAAGTATATTTTTACAAAGTTAATATAAGTATTGTACTGTTCAGATCACCTATCAACTTAATCATTAATACTTTAAAAAAACAACAAAAAAAAACTTTTGTTTTATGACTTTAATTAGTTTGCAAATCAATATAATTTTCATTTATCAATATGAAAATGACCATTTAAATTTCTGATGTATTCTTTTTTCATAAAACACAATTAGAATATTATCCATAATGTCATCCCTTCATTCTAACTGTAATTGGAATTGCAAAAAGATGGAGTGAGTTATACCATCATGTCCATCAAATGAACTGTGTATTCACTTCCAGAACATAATTTAGCTACAGATTTCTTTAGTCAATTCATGTCAACATGAGTTGTTTGACTGGGTGGCACCCCAAGCTTGAGTTTGCATGCTCCTTCTTGTCACAAGTCCAAAAAATCAGATTTGACCAGAGTGCACTAAGCACGCTGTATAATGCAAGATGCACACTTCAGCCTTTTTTATTATCTTGAGAAAGAACATTTATTAGATGTATTTCACTTTAGAGCATTTTTTTAATAATGCAGCTTACAGTGCTTTTCATCATTTTAGAATGTGTGGACTGATAATTTGCTGTTGCATTTTGTTTTCATAAGTCAAAGACACAAGGGACTCTAAATGACATATATCTTCAACTCAGTGCAATAGCACTTTTCCATGTTGTTTGTCTAAGTGGAAGCAGATAAAATGTGTTCCTCTATTTGCTGTACAATCCTCAAAATCCATAAGTAACTGAGAAAAAAAAAAAGAAAAGAAATTCAAATTAGTTGAAAGTTAAAGATAATCTCACTTGTGCTAAATCACCTTCGATTTAAAAGTTAGTGACAATCAAAGAACTACATACAGAAAAATGAAACATGCATTAAAATAATTTTTCATTTCTAAATAAAATTTCTCTTGAGTGACTTGAGTAGAAAGTAATAGAAATTTGATCTTTACTTAGCAATGTGTTTTTACTTAAGCAGAGAAAATTGGCTGTCTAAATAAGCAATTGAAAATAGTGTCAGCTTTACATGATAGGACCTGTACAGTTTGACAATTCTTCCTCTAGTTTAGGTTGTTATCCATCAAGAGCTGGGTAAAGGAAGGATGTGTTTCGGCCCCAACACTATTCTGCATCGATTTTTAGACTGAATCTGGGCGCATCCTTTGGCACCAAAATCAGACTGATGCACTCCCTAATCATGGCCACATTTCTATTTGCATGTGAGTCTTGGACGCTGACTGCAGAGCTAGAGAGGAGGACCCTAGCAATGGAATTGAGATGCTACAGATCATAGGCATCTCATTTAAAGACCGCATGACAAACCAAGAGATTAGAGACAAGGTTATTGCAGCAATCGGACCCCATGGTAACCTGCTAACTACTGTGAAAAGCTTAAAATCTATTGCCATATAACTAGATCTTCCTCCAGGAAAAAGAAGAGGCAGGCAGAGAAAGCGGTAGGAAGACAACATAAAAGAATGAAAGAAGTTCTAAACAGGGCAAAGGATAGAGAGGAATGGAGAAAGAAGTCTACAAGTCTTGCTTGGTGCCCCAACGGTCCACCAGACTAAGGGATAGGTAACGGGTCATGATAGCTCCTTTACAATTCTGGAAGATGGAGTATATATCCACAGTAGATCGGATGGAATGCTCCTTAAACCGGCTTGTCCAAATTGAAGGGACGACGTAACCTTCTTATCTTATCTTATATAATACAGACGTTACTTCAAAAAAGAAGATGATTACGTCCTACGCGTCATGCATTCAGTCATGCATATTTACCAGTGACTTAAATTCTGCCAAGTCACTGGTTTTCCTGGCTAGCTCAGGCAAACCATTCCATGCTCTAATGGCACTAGGGAAGAAAGAGCATTTGTACAGATTTGTCCTAGCATATGGGACGAGGAATGTGCCTTTATCTTTGTGTCTTTCTGAGTATTTTATTAAGTTTTGTTTTTGTATTTGGAGATTATGGTTCAGTGTTTTGTGTATAATTGCTACTTTACTCTTAAGTCTTCTATCCTGGAGGCTTTCTAAATTTAGTGATTTTACTAAAGGTGTTACTCTAGTGAAATGTGAATATTCGTTTGTTATGAATCGTACTGCTCTATTTTGTGTCTGTTCTAGTTTCTTAATGTTTTCTTGAGTTGAGGGGTCCCAAACAGAGGATGCATATTCTATTATTGGCCTAACCAAGGTTAAATAGCATTTTAGTTTTATGTCCTTTTTTGATTTATAGAAATTTCTTTTAATAAACCCTAATGTTTTGTTTGATTTTTTTATAGTTTCATCAATATGGGGATTCCATGACAGTTTTTCATTTATTATAACACCTAGGTATTTTGCGTTTTTAGTCTGTGTTACTGGTTTACCATGAATAAGATAAGTGGAATTAATTTGTTTTAGTTTTTTTGTTACTCTTAGTAACTGACATTTTTCTGGGTGGAAAGACATGCTCCAATTTGATTCCCATTTCTGTAATTTATCTAATTCTTTTTGTAAAATTTCTGTGTCTTGTGTTGTTTTTATTGTCCTATATATTATGCAATCATCTGCAAATAATCTAACTTTTGTTCCTGAACTAATGAACTGAATAAGGAGTTGATGTTCGCCGACTATGTGGCATTCACTGCCTGTTTGCAATAAGGATTACAATGGCTAGTAAATGCTTTGACAGCTGCAGATACAAAGTGTTCACCAAAGTGTTACAATAAGTCTCACCAAGACAGAAAAAAGGGCATGAATAAACCAAAACCAGTGGTTAATCTGGAATCTGGGCGCATCCATTGTCTTTTAAGACTGAAGGATGCATACACAGCCTTCATAAAAATAACCTCTATATTTAGAGAAAAAGAGAGAGGTATATAGATTACATAAATAGTCCTTTTTCAAAAAAAACATATTGGGCCTATTTTGCTTAAACTTTACACTTCAACTTGTAGACAACTTTATAAGCCTAAATCTATTACTTTCACATTACACATTGGCCTAATATATGACTATTTTTAAACTTGTAAACACAATTTCATTTAGGCCTATTATACTATAGTAAGTGCATGTAAATGTGCTTTAACTCATACTAAAACTTTGCCAAGAACATGGATTTAGTCAATGTCGTAAACAAGTAAATACACGATCTATACATGCTTGGCTAAATAGTCTATATTGGCTAAGAAAATTAGTTATAAAGCTTTAGAGTTATAGATCTAAGTCACAAATTGATTTGTGCACACTTACCTCTGAATAATCTTCGATGGCAATTGAGTTTCCATTCATCATTTGGTGTAAAATTGGCGATACAAATCTTTAGTGATAGTTTCTTTATATTGTAAACACATTCACCGGAAGCCCCTCTACCAATAGTAGAGCGCAACCGAAGGACGGGACTTATTTAATTGAAAAATATAGGCTTGGTGCGCATAGTTGGCAGTCCTGTATATATATAGTCTATGGGAAAAACAAAGACCAATATATTGCAGAAATTCAGATAGACAACCAAAACATAGTGCAAGTACAAGAATATAAATATCTAGGCACAACTATCAACAATTAACAAACTGAAATGGAGTGAACACTGTCAAAATCTATTAACAAAAATTCACCAGCGACTCTTCTATCTCAGAAAGCTAAGAAAATGTAACAGACAAAACAATAATCAAACTCTTCTACACAGCAACCATCAGCAGTCTTATTAACTTTGCCATCACCTGCTGGTATGGTAATACTTCACTAGCACAAAGACTTAGAATAAATGAACTAATTAAAAAAGCATCGTATATCACTCAAGTACAGCTGCCATCTCTTGAAGAGCTTTTCCAAGAAAGATGCCTTTCCAAATCACTCACAATTCAACCTGCACTCATTAAATAACTGTTACATAAGATTTGAACGAAGTGGTCGTCTCCTTTCCATTAGGACTAAAACTGAAAGATTTAAAAACTCCTTTGTCCCACTTTCGGTCAGTGTTACGAGGTCAGCTAGGTCGTCACGTCACCGAGAAGTACATAGAAGTCAAATTCATTCATAAAGCGCTGGTTGTGAATATGTATGTGTGTTCGTATTAGAAATGTTCGAATTTTTCATCAATATTGTTTTTGTACAGTAATTACGCTGATTTTGTCAATTGTAATCAAACTGAATTTCCTTAAGATTGGATCAATAAAAATTATCTTATCTTATCTTTTCTGTTGCTAGGATCCGTCTTTCTAGTTCTGCATTTAGGCTATACTCATTTAGCATGCAAGTTTCGCAAACGAATTTGGCCATAACCAAGAAGAGCATCAGTCTGATTTTTTGTATAGGGCTATGCCATTGTCCTTCCAGATAGTTTCGAGTTTTCCAAATGTCTTATTTGGACAGCAGTTCGAGGTTCTCTAAGATATTAAAGAACAAAAAAAAAGTCTGCGAAATAAATAGAACTATATCTTTTCTAAGATCTATTATCTAACTATAGACAAAAGTTCCAGTACTAAATGTACATGTAAGCCTTCTACATCTACATCAAAGATGTGTATCTAGATATTTCTATGCTACTACGGTATCTGCTTCACAAAGGCCTACCTATATAGGCATATAGATCTATATATATATACATGAATAGGCCTATATTTCGCTGTAAATGCTATAGATTTAGGTGTGGAATATATATCTATATAGGTCTGTGCTATCTCTCTTTGTAAGTTTAGATTAGGTGTGTGTTTATTTTTTAAGTTCCTGGCACTTTGCTAGAGTAAAAGAATCATTAGTGATTACTAGATCTAGAAATAGATCTAGATCTATATAGATCTAGAATCTATAGACAGAACTACATTCTATAGATCTAGATATCTAGATCTTGTGTTCCTCAATAAAATCTTTGTGGATTTAGACTCTTAAATACCCTGAAAATAATTATAAAATAAACTTAATAAGTAAGTTAATTCATTCTACACTATAGTATATAATTAAATTATAGACTATAGACACTATAGTTAATTATAGTACTATACTACTAGATCTAGATAGTACTACTAGATCTATACACTACTATACAGTATACTGTCACTATACTTAATACTAGTATTAGTTAGTATCTACCTACTAGTACTAGCCTACTCGTAACCTAGGTTAGTACCTAGCCTACTGAGTCTGAGTACTAGATTCTAGTAAGACTAGTACTAGCTAGCTAGAGTCACTAGAGATAGTAGAGTGGCTAGAACTAGAAGTAGAGTTTGGCTTGGGGCGTTGGGCTTGCATTAATAGTAATAGATCTAAAGTTGCTGATGCTTGGGAGTTGGATGAAATTGAAAATTAGTATTATTTATATATAATATAAAATATAGTAGAATCTAGAAGTTTCTCAACTCAGATCAGTAAATTTAATATTATAAGAACCCTGCTGCCCCGTTTATTTTGTTACAATTTGTATCAAACCAAGTCTCGAAAGGAATCTCAACACGGGCTAATTAAATGAAAAACTTTTATTCAAAAGTTGTTACATGACATCTACTACTGAGTAGCCTACTAGATGACTAGAGCTATTCTAGTCTAGATACTAGATAGACACTATCAGGTGACTATCATAAATAAACATTATCACATAAGTTTTTCTTAAATTGCTTTTGTAGAGTGCAATTTTCATGCTTAACCTTCTTAAGACGACATGGTCGATCTATCGGCCCAAGGCTATTTGGCGAAAAAGACAAGCCGGCCGATCTATCATAGACATAATTTTTTCTTAAATTGCTTAAAAATGTAGAGTGCAATTTTCATGTTTAGAGGTAAGGGTGGGTAGCTGGATACAGAAGCCCAATTTGAGAACCAAGGGATTAGCACCCAATAATAGGCTGTTTTATGCTCTTTTTTTATTATCAATTTAGTTCAAACATTTGTCAGGGAGACTAATAAATAGGATGCCAACTTTCTGCTTAACAAACAGCTCAAAAAACGACCCCTGGGTCATAAATGGGTGACTGTCACTGTGACAATAATGAAGGTGTTTGTTTCCATGGTACCTGGGGGGGGGGAGGAAAAGTAGTAAAATAATGTGTTTGAAGTGTCTGAAGGATCTCAATGTGTCTTGTTTCCCTAAACACATGTATTAGGGCTTATTCAAGCCTAAAACTTCTTTAAAAACTCTTACCTTTATAATTCTGTTCTATTTTGAAAAAAACTTTTTTGGAATTTTATGCGCATAAATTATGCAAATTGGTTTATTTTAATAAATGTTAATATTTCAGATAAATTCTATAAGATTCAATTAGTTCATTCATTTCCCTACAATAATATATATAGTTTTGTGTATGTAAAATAATTAGTTTATTTGTTAGAAATTTTATTTGTAAGAGAAGTGTCAAGGTTGGAAATAGTGCTCTGTCTTTTTGGCACAAGACATGCTAAAATGCTCCGTCTTAAGAGGGTTAAATAACATGCTCAGTGCACTATAGTTCAAGTCCAATGTACATTGTGGACAGTTGGTACTTATGAGAAAGTTTCTGTGCTGCCTTAAGTTGCACTTTAGGTGCTCAACAAACCCTAACCCGAGTCAAGATTTGAACTCAAGCCCCTTTAGCTAAGCGTTTATGGTACACTCATCCACACAATATTCCAGATGTGTGTCACTAGACCTAGATTTAGAATCACTACAATGTAAAAACAACAGATCACCAGCTAAAAAAAAATCGCATTCAGACATGGATAACATCATGCTTTTACTTTTCTAAAAAAAAGATTTTTGTCTATTTCTATTTCTAAGGTTAAGGTTTAATTTAAATAAAATTTCTGCTGGAAGCTAAACTAATCATGAAAAATGATATGGAAGAACTTCTCCTGTTTTTACTAGCATTTTTTTTTTATTATTGGGTCCTGAAAGAACTAAAAAAAATCAGCTCGGGCTGCTAAATTAGCTCATTTTTCACATATTGTCCAAATTTGTTTTAAAAAAGTTTAACTATTCTACTTTTAATAAAAAAATTGTTCCATTTATAAACTTTCCCTGAAAACATTGTTATGTTTATACACATGTTCATGTTAACCTAATCAAATTTTATAATATATGTGTTATGTAATGTAAAAGAGCACATTTGTCCAAATGTAAGTTTGTATATGTAACTATTGTACTATACAAATCAATTGCAGGAATTTAATATTCTTAGAAAAACATAATTTAGGTTATTATTTATTTAATTGAATATGAACAGTTTCCTTATTATACTTCTATGATAGTAGCACTAATATCCATTTTTAAAAACTCTTCAGACCAGCTGTAACCAAAAGAACTGTGAGGCATTATGGCAGAGGGGGGAGATGAAGGGAAATGGATACAGAAACAACTTTTAGGTCAAGGTGCCTTTGGCTGCATAACTCTTTGGCAAAATGAGGTTAAATAAATAGTATATTGTCAATTATTATTAATTAAACAGTTAAATACATACATACTTCAACTTATCTCAATAAATGTAATGATATGTCATTCCTGTAGTTCTAGATCTAATAGAGATCATCTTAAAACATGGGAATCATTTTATATAGTGTCATTCTGTCTTGTTATAACAGTTTTTTGTTTCTATGTGTTTCTGCAACAATATTTGACATGCCATAACCTATAGCCATATTAAACCTCATGTGAACATTTTGTAGCTTTATGATATTTGCTTAAATAATTAATTAATTCACATAATTTTAATATTTTTCAAACTTGAACTTAGTTTCTAATAAAGGATTTTTCTGTCTACAGAAGACAGAAGAGAAAATAGCAATCAAGACTTGTCGTCACAAAGATGACTTGCCAGATAAAACATCAGATAGATGGCGAATGGAAGTGTATATTATGAGTCGGCTGAATCATGACAATGTGATTAGTTCCGTTAAATTACCTCAGCAGCTTATGCCTAGATCAGGAGAATTACCCATTTTAGCCATGGAATATTGTGAAGGTGGTGACCTTAGGAAAGTATGTTTCCTTTTATCATTTCATTTTAGCACTGTGAAGGTTGAGATCTTTTGAGAAAGTCACATTTTTAGGTTTAGAAATTGCACAATTGGGTCTAGAAACCCATCTAAAACTTGAATGAATGTCTGTAGCCTTTTTGTTTTTGTGCTTATTATTTAACCATTTTAAATGCTCTTCCACCTAAAATATGTATAAAATAAATTAATTAATCAGACCTTGATTTCTATGAGGCTGATGATGTAAAGGTAATCTGTTTCATTTTGCCCACACATTGACAAACCTCTCTTACTTTTCCCCAACTAATTCAGGTATTTAATAGAGTTTGCTGGACTCTTAAAATTCCAAAACTCAAAATCCCAGTATTCACTGAGATTCAAACCTGACATCCCCTAAGTTTGGAATACAAGCCCTATACCACTCAGCCACCATTCTCCCACTCCAAATTAATAATTATAGCTTTTATATAGCACTACTTTCATGCTTATAGCATGCTCAAAGCGCTATGGTCCAATCTCATTTGTGGACCAGTGGGGGAGGGGGTATCTAGGAGAAGGTTTTCCATGCTGGCTTTGGGCGCTCAGTAAACACAACTCTGCTCGTGTCGGGTGTCGAACCTCGAGCCCCCTTCATAGGTAGCCAAGTTCAAGCGTACTTAGCCTCTCGACCACAATATTTAATGATTGTTTATAATATAAAGATGCTGTGCTAAGCTATAAGTGTATCCATTGTGACCTGAAATAACAAAATGTAAGCAAAAAAATAGCCCAGGCTCAAAATGATAATCTTTAGTAATATTACACAAAATCTACAATGACTAAGGCATTTAACATTCATGCTGTCACTCTGATCATTTTCCATTTATTTAATCACATCCAAGTTTGGCATTCCAAGCTGTAGGCAATATACATAAAGAGGTGCAACTGAATGGTGAAGTACATACATTATATAACAAGCTCATACCATAAAAAATTTTTATTGCTAAGGCTTTGACTGGTCAGTCGCCCTAATTGTACAAAACACTTTTAATAAAATCTCAATATGATGAAATTCTTTTCA
>JADKLZ010003886.1:2839085-2851727 GCA_021533235.1 Biomphalaria straminea | reverse complement strand
TGAAAAGTAAATTGATTTTGAAGAATGTGTGATTGTGGTCAACTTAGAAAGTAGATCTTTGCTTTTAGAACTCATCTTATTGTTTTAACTTTGTTCAAATAAATACAACAAAGCAAATAATGTTTGTTTTTTTTTATTGTTTTGTTTTAGACACAATATTGAATAGAGAATGTTAGGAATGCCTTGTAGAAACACAGTCAAGTCATATCTCTTAGAATGCCTTGAGAAAACACTGTCAAGACATATCTTGTAGAATGATTTGAGGAAACACAGTCAAGACATATCTGTTTAAACAGAGACTTTAAATAAGTGTAAATGTGTAAGCCTAATTTTGACAGATTCACACATTTGGGTGGAATGTTGAAGTCCTAGATTGTGATGACCATATCAGGCATTTGACTATATCAGATGATGCAGCCATTAAGCTTCTCAAAACTTCTGACCACTGTACTTCATGGAGACTGTTCCATTGGAATCCAGGCTTTTTTGGCATTGACATGTCTGGCACTGAGGCTGATAAAGTTGTGTATTGTTGTCCTAGATTTAATTTTTGAATTAGTTCATTAACTAGACATAGATCTATATAAATGATGCTATTATAATTAGTTGTTTTTTTTTTATTTGGAGTGCATCTAAAAGGAAGTGGAAATGAAGTGAGGTAAATAAAAAATAACTTAGGGAGAAAGAAAGCATTCACTTTAAAAATACCAAATTTTGTGCTATTTCTATTTGTTTTCTTGGCTTTTTGGGGGAAATAACACAAATAAAATACAATGGTTTGACAGAAAGCTTGTAGTATTTTAGCAAATTCCAAGGCTCAGGTAGTTAATTTATCAAATCACCACCTTAGCAAGCACCTAAAGTATGAAATTTCATGCAAATCTCTACAGCAGTTGATGAGATCTCGATACATCAGTCAGTCAGTGGTATTTTGCAAATATAATACAGATTACATTAACTACACAAACAACGATAATATTCAAACACTAGATTTGCTGTTGAAAATAAATATTTATTTTCTAATAAATAACAAGTCAATTAAACTCAATGCTGAAACAAGAACATCTCAGCAGTATAAAATTAGCAATACAAAATGTAAGGAAACAAACTATATAAAAACAATAGAACGTTTTTTTTTCTTTTTGCAAAATATTGAAACTGTCCCTACAAAATGCAAAAACAATTGGTGTCAAGATTAAAAGATTCATTTTCCAATATTCTGATGTCATCAAGATACTTTTACAATAATACAAGTTCTTAAATAACCTAGAAAATGCACTGCACATTTTAATTGTGTAACTTTTAATTGAGTCACAGTGTATTAAAAGTATATTTCAGTTGTACTACGTTGTTCCACACCAAAAGACAAGTCAAATTAATTAAACAGTGACAATTTTCAAACTATTTCAAAATGGCTACAAAATTTAGAAGTACATCTTCAAGAGAAACAAAAAGGTTTCAAAACAATGCTCCCTAGGGAGCACGAACAAATTACAAAACAATAATACACTTAGTTTGGGAGTTTAATCTAAGTTTCAAGAGACAAAATAAAAGTGCACAAATACACATTCAAAGTGAGAAATAGAAGGATGATGAATTAAAAGTCATACATTAACACAATCCAAAAATGAAAATTAGAAGTAAGATGAGTTAGAAGTCAAAAGACATTTAAGACACAATTCGAAAGTGAGAAATATAAAGATGATGAATTAGAAGTCATGATGAATTATTTGAAGACACAATTCAAAAGAGAAATGAATGTACCTGAAGTCAGACACAAAAAGTCAGATATCTAGTAAAAATGTAAATAAAAGAAAAATACCAAGAAATACAGTACCTGAACCACTGCAATTCCACTGGCAGTTGACTCACACACAGCTTTAGAAAGGAGAGATAATTCAGTTATTTTAAAATGTAAGTTTAGGCTTAATATAATTTTTTAAAATAGTATCCAGTATTTTTTTTTTATTTTATTAATTTATTTGTTAATAGTTTTTAAACATGTTACTGGCCTTGATAAGAGACTACTTGTTCTCGAGACCTACACCAAAATATCATTACCTGGACTGTATTCAAAACTCTTACAAAAAATAATTAGCAAAGTATATACAATGAAAACTTTCCATCAGCAATAAAAGAGAAATCATTAGAGGTGCATATCCTGCCTCTCTTGTGCACTTATTCTCATTGTGTGCACAATTTTTCTAATTACTGCATTTATGTAATGTTTAGAGGCTTCCTGAGAAACTCTTGAGAAATGTTTAAAAATGAAAAGATTATGTAAGAAAAAAAAACATTTCTTTTCCACTCTCTTTACAACAAAAAAAAAAAAAAAAAAAGGTTGCAGGAATAGAGTAAGTGATAAGAGCTGTAAAGATATGTCAACAATACTAGAGACTAGACAATACTAAGTAACTTAGACCAATTAGAGGAGCACCCTTTTTTTGTATTCATTGACATTACAGATTCAAAATCAATTTGAGAAATAATAACATTGATGAACATTAGGTGTAATGACTAAAACAGAACACACAAAAAATGCTGTATTTGTATACAGAATACTGCTACTAAAACTTGTATTACTATGTGATACAGGCCATCAAACAGAACACTATTACATACTAACATGAGCCAAGAAGTAGAACTTCAGTTCACACAAATAGCAAGCCTCAGAATTTCATCCTAGATTTCAATGCTCATATATAAAAATGTACAAAGTATATTTTTCTAAAAGAAATTACATAGTTTTAAATACCACATTCAGAAACTATGGAACCAAGTACTTTGTTTTATTTATTCTGTACTTCCCAACTAAAGTTTCACACCAGATGCCATCTAGAATCACTCAAATAACTAATGCATCTTAAGTCTCATGTAATAAAGACTAGTGTAAATGTCATAGCAAAGATCTGTATTTTAATCATGACTTATTTAAAGACACAGCATACCCATCCACAAGTCAGACATGGTGTATCTTCATTTCAACAGGAAGATGCAATGCACCTTCCTTTGGGGTAGAGGTGGTAAAGATTATGAAGGCTAGAGGCCAAAATGGGTAGTCGGGCCCCACAGATACATTTTTGAGATATTGAATAATTGAAAAAAAGTATTAGTGGGCAGAGATTAACAGTTTGATGACCACTGACAAAAATGAACATTATAAAACATTAGCAACACTATGAATGACTAAAACATGAATGATGAACTAATTTATAAATGTTTTTCTTAATTTTAAGCAAATAATGAACACAATGTTGTTGCTATTATTTGCGAGCAAACTTAAGCCTTCTAAATTTCAGCAGGTGATGAGACAATATGTTTTTGTTCATAGTGTCATACATTGGCATACCTAAGTTGTGTATACTTCTATTCAAGACACTTACATTGGGTCAAAGGAAGGTTGATATCTACACCGAAAAGTACCACAACACTAAAATTAGAAATTTCAACTACTAGACTACTTTATAATTCATCTTTAGTTTGCTTACGTTTACAGATCTGTTTAAAATCACAGTGATCCACCAGAGAGCTATACCTCTCTCTGACTGTTCTATAAGGGCAAAAAAGTTCTGGGCAGCCAGGTATCTGGTGGGGCTTCTCATTGACAAACAGTTTGAGATAGTACTCCACCTCATCTACCTCATCTGTCTCTTGAAATTCGTCAGAGAAACACTCGTACAACACAAACATCAAGTTGGCAGAGAATGGTAGAATGTCGCTAGTCAGGAAATTGCGCTGTCCATGCTGCTCATAGTTATCGGCCTTGAGAGGCACTGAGTCATTAAACAGTCCAAGAGCACAGTACAGAGGTCCTAGAGTCTCTGCGTGACCAAAGAAAAACTGACCCTTGCTGAAACTGAAAGTCAACAGAGAAAATACATTGTTGTTACACATTTTACAAAACTTGTCAGAAAATGAGAGAGAGAGAGTACTTAGAACAATAGCGAGAGAGAAAAAGAGAGACAAAAATTCATCAGAGCATGTTATTAGTACACAAGTTAATTCTCCCATTTAGAAAAATTATTTAAATAACACATTTTGTTTGTATATTTTATTATAAGTTTCAGAAGCTCCATGAAGATTTTATCTTAGATCAAGCCTACTGCTGTTCAGCTAACAAGCATTCCAAGTTGAGACTAGATAATAACAATGTGAAAAATATACTCAGAAGCTCAGGAGCTTCAGAAATTTATTTTTATGACAACTTATAAAATATCCAACAATCAATACTAATTTTGATGCTGAATTTCTTTTTTTTTTGTTTCTAAGTTATAATATTGTTGTGACCCTGTTCCCCCCTGACTAACCATTTTTTCCACGTGCGAAGTACGGTGATTTTTGTTTATGCTTTGGAGCGTAAATGACCTTAACTATACTAGTGTGTAAATGTGTTCAGAAACTTTAGTTATGAGTTGTTGTTTTTGTGTGGATTTCTTGACTGAGGTTTTGAGGATTGTTTTTCTATTGTGGTAGTGATTCGGGGAATTGAAATTGGATTTGGAGATAGTGACATTATTTCTATTTAGCGGGGATATTGATTGATCAAAGTTGGATTGTGTTTCTGCAATCTGAGGATATCGGCGACCTGACAATCGGTGAGTTATTTTCTTTAATTTAAGCCCACGTCGTAACAATATTAATCATTACATACTTCAACTAGCTGGATTATATTACAGAAAAGAAGTTTATCTTGATAATTTCAGAATTGATTTGATAGTTTGTGTTCTATTATTTTATAAGATCTACAATTGAAACTAGTCTTGAGATAATATCTTGGATCGAATTTTTCTCTAAATTACTCTGTCCATACTTTCTCTATAAATCAACATTACCTCAGACCTTCCGTAACTTCCTCACTATCCAAACTTTCTATATCGGTCATCACTTCATCCATTGTCAGAAAGATTTCAGAAACCAGGGGGCAGCTCTGTTGACATGTGATGTTAAAGCCGTAGCCATTTTTATAATAATGCTGAAAAGCAAAGAGAGAAACAATGAAGAGTGTACAGTCACATTAGAAGAGAAACTAGAGAATAAGAAAACAAGTCCTCTAAGCAACTGATGGTCCAACTGTTCAAACAATGTAGCAATTCAGTTGGTGATATCAGAATAATGTTATATGTGTATGAGACAAGGATATCAAATGAAAGTTTATTTGTATTCAGAGAAAAATAAATCCTACTATCAAATAATGCAGTTGTAGTAGCTACTTGTATTCAGATCAGTTGAGAATTCAAAAATAGCTACAACTGTTCATATGGGGATACCATATGAAATGGAACTATCTGTAACTATCATAATTATTTAAAGATGGATATAAGATTAAAATTAAGCAGCTCTGTGTGTATGTATATTCAGACATAAAAAAAAAGTAAATCTATAGACTTCAGTTATTTGTACAACAGTTCCGCCTAAAAGATTCTTGTAATCAATTATCACTTGTGGTGAGCTTTGGCCTGTTTCACCCCACCCACTATTATCCCCTAGCCATCCTGCATGAGGTTTGGGCTAGGACCTAATGCTCCCCCATTCTGAAGTAATGTCTCAAAAAAAAAGTCAAATCAAATAATACTTTTAAGCATTAGCTTCCATTTGACCCACCTAACAAGCTAATTATAGCACACATGTGACCCACCTAGCTAGCTAATTATAGCACAAATGTGACCCAACTAGCAAGCTAATTATAGTACAAATGTGACCCAACTAGCAAGCTAATTATAGAATGTGACCCAACTAGCAAGATAATTATAGAATGTGAGCCAACTAGCAAGCTAATTATGTGACCCAACAAGTCAGAAAAAGTAATTTTAATGCTAGTTGATATGATCCATCCATTCATCCAATGCAATTTTTATTTATTATCAACTCAAATTCAAGTTTACTAAAGAAAATATAATTAGAGAAAATCATTATATTTGCCAGATTCAACAGGGCAGAAGTTAGAAAGAACTCAATTAGCTTTGGTAAATTTCCCATTAGAAAGAAAGCTTTCTAAAAATGCCTTACAGTGGATTCTATCTTTATTTAAAACCCTTAAAACGCGTATAAAAATGGTAGTTAACGTAGTTTAGTCTCTAAACATCAGAATTGTTATTCCATTTTGTATGGACTCATTCTAAAACTGCTCAGCACTTTAAGGGTTAGTAATCATGTAGCTGTGAGATTTGTCAAGAGTGTTAGCTGTGTCAAAGAGTCATCCATTACGAATACAAATCTAAATGTATTATAAATACTTGATGTCATATACCTTTAAGTCGCCAACATACTCCAATATCTTCATGTCATTCTCATCCAGTAATGAGCACCAAGGGGAAGATTTGAAAGCAGCAGTTTCATAACCACACACTAAATAAATCAGTCGTACATCAGCTGTAGATAAAAAAAACAAAACAGATCAGTTATGTGCATCAACAAGTTCTGAAATACTGGTTTTGAGGTTTGGTACGGAATTTTAATAAAGGTCTATGATATATTATATATATATAATATATATATATTAAAATATTAACTTACCAGTAGTTAAAAGGTCATCTTTAATACCCAGCTTTTGATGAACTTTATTTTTTATTTTCACCACATGTTCACTGGACAGAAAGTCATAATATTCTTTATGAGCAGTTTTATTCTTCTCAACACTGTAAACATATTTAGCACACAAATTGAAAAATCTCAATAAATCATCACTGACTTCGGAATCAATTTCATCTTCCACATCTTCCTCTGACAATATTACATTTATAAATCCTTCATAAAAGGCAGATGCACTTTGATTTGTTCTTTGTTGGCTGGATATAATAAATCTAAAATCACTCAGGTCTTCATCTTTAAACAAGGTAGACAATTTCTGAGCGATTCTTTGGCCTAACCTTTCCTGCTCATCTTCTCCAAGCTGAGAAAGTTCTTTGTTATTGTTGGATGGAAATCTGTTCACCCAGTTGTAAAGAGTTGGATGATCGTAGGGCTCTAAAACATTTATGATTTTTTCATGGATTGCTGAAATTTCTAAAACGTCTTCCAGTCCTGGAAATCTAGCTCCATGACGAATGACAGCACTGGCGTGAACTGCAGTGCATGATTTACCTGGCAGTTCTTTTAGATAATACAACTCATCGGTTACAGTTTCTGATGGCTTATGAACCCATTCGTACGGCGTTTTGGTAGAGAAGTATTTATATGGCGTGGCACCATAGCTAATAGTACTAAGAAATATGATGGTGAATGAAGATATGCGAATAAGCCTGCAACAGTTAACAAGGTTCGTCGTTGTGGTGGCAGCCATTTTTACAACTACATAGCTGCCTAGGATATCGTTCGCCATTTTCGATTTCTCAATAACACATTCGCATCAATTTTTTTTTTTAATTAAATGGTAAAATTTTTCTTATAAATTAGACTCTACAGACATAAAATCCCAAACCTAGTAGTCCAGTAGTTTGTCAACATTTGTTTGAGTCTTAAGATGCCTAGATCTAATTGATATATCAAAATCTGCCTTAAAAATATCGTCAGTAAATTATTTTGTGACGGGCAACGTGAAACCGATCTAGAGTTGTTTAATGAATTTTTATTGGCAGAATGAACGTTTATTGATGTCTTTTGAAATTTTCCTGGTGGTGGGGTTTAAAAAAAAAGTATGGATCTATTCTGTTTTAAGAATATATGCTACGTCCATATTAGATCTAATCTACAAATTCTATAGCCGATAATTTTAAGAATTTCAAAAAGACAAAGACACAAGAAATGGATGTCAAGTGGAAGTTCATTTTAAAAAAAAAGTTAGGGGCCCCCCCCCCCTTTCCGCGCGGGGTTGGAGCGAGAAAGGTCAGAGACCGAACGCCTGGAAAAGCTTTGTTGTCCTATGATATATCTATAATCGGCCTTCAAGATAGAGAAAAGCATTTTGCAAGTCTAGCTGTGGTTTTGCCTAGTGCAACCAATGATTTCGATTCCATTAAGTAACCTATTCAATGCCCTGTATGTATTCCTTGTAAGCATATCCACATTCCTCTAGGATGATTCCATCAAGCCTAACCCAAATTACTTGGCAACTTTGACAGGAAAAAAAACTAACTCAGAGGAGCAGGAATTAGATTACAGAATAATTTTGTGACACATTCTATAACTAAGAAACACACTTAGACCATAGACCATGCTTGGACGTCAATCTTCAGCGCCGTTCGATGCATAGGGTGACAAGCTCTCTTCAAACAGATGTCTCGTGCAACTTATTCCCAGCTAGTTATTCTTCTTATCTTATATGATACAGACTTCAAAAAAAGATGATTATACTTGTTAAGCGTCATGAATCTAGTCATGGATGTTAAAACCAATGAAATCCTGCCAAGTCACTGGTTTTCCTGGCTAGCTCAGGCAACCCATTCCATGCTATAAGTAGTAGCCTAGGGAAGAAGGAGCATTTGTACAAATTTGTCCTAACGAATGTGCTGATTCAGACTTAAGGTTCATAAGAAGGTGCGAGACCTGTTTGTTTTCCTTGTTCGCCTATCCATGTTCACTTTATGGATGCCACCAAGCCTAACACAAAGCAACAGGCCTACTTTGAGGGGGAAAAACTAACTCTGAGGAGCAGGGATTAGATCTACCAAGAGACACCATCCCATTGGCCTCCTTCAGTCGTAGAACGACTATGGTTCATCTCGCACACTTCCTCGTGTGACTGTGGAGCCATATTTTGGAGAGACACTCCCGTCCACAAGTATCGCAGGTAAAGGTTATCTTCGCTACAGTGGTAGAGGAGCTGGTCATTTTCCGCGTTGTCCGCTTTTCTTCCAGAGCTGAGGCCCATGCTCTTTCGCTGTCCATAACTTTCTTGGTCACTGTCTCTCTCCATCTGGTGCGGTCTAGAGCTATATGTCTTCCCACTCAAAAGTAAAGTGGCAATTTTACTTAAACTTAAACACTGAATACAAAAACAAAATCTAATAAAATACTCAGACACAAAGATAAAGGCAAAATCCTCGTTCCATATCCTAGCACAAGAAGATTTTCAGTGAGGGAGGGCCCGGAGGGGTGTAGCCTACACATTAGACTGGTAATTGCTCTAATTATAGACAATAGTCACTACAGACTAGATCTAGCGCGCCTTCAGTCGTAACAATGAAAGGAAACAACTATTTCTAAGCTGTCTTCAGAAAAATAATGCCAGGTTGGACCAGGTTAAATGCTTGTTTTCAATCACGAGCCTAGGTTGCGTTTAACAAGTGGGTGAAAGGCGGTGTAGACGCGTCGTCATTGGTCAGCTCAACTTAACCGATAAAAACGAGGGTTGTCGCAGTTATAAATAGCCAAAATAAAGCACCAGGTATCGGGAGGGAAAAAACTCAAGGTCCAGTTTTAAAATTCAAGTTTTTTTCGCAGTTTTTTGCGAAATTCAAGGCTTTTTCAAGGCTTTGAATTTATAATGAAATTCAAGGTGTTTTCAAGGTGGCTACGAACCCTATTCACTGTTTTAGAAGATCTGGGGGGATGCCATAACGCATCCGGGTGCTTTGCGGGCAGCCATGTTGTCTATGGCTTTGTTGAGCTCTAACAGGGTGGGTATTTCGTCTAGCTCGTTCATTGTGGGTAATTGTATGATAGCTGAGGCAGAGACTGAGCTTGTTGTGGCGTAGAGTTCGGAGTAATGTTCGACCCATCTATGCATTTGTTGACACTTGTCTGTGATAATTTCCCCAGTGGTTGATTTAAGAGGTGCTGACTTGTTCTGGGAGGGTCCGAGAGCCTTTTTAATTCCTTCATACATCCCTCTTATGTTGCCCACTTGGGCTGCGAGCTGGATATTCTCACTGAGCTCTACCCAGTATTCATTGGCACAGATCCTTGATGTCCTCTGTACAGTGGCTCTAGCTTCTTTCAGGTTTAACAAGTTGCTTTGGGTAGGTTTTGCCTTATAAGTAGCGAGTGCATCTCTCATTACTTTGATGACAGGTGCTAAGATAGCTGATTTAAGAGTCAAACCAGTCATTTTGTTTTGTAGTTTTTCTTCCAAAGATGTCGAAGGAAGACTTTTGTATGGTGGACATTTTTCTGTTGCTGTGTTTCCAGAGAAATTTTTGTACTCGCATTCAAACGATTCCGCAAACTGTATCTGGAGATCAGGGTGACACATCTTGCTCACATCTGGTTGGGGTCTTTCCATGGATGCAAGCAACGGAACCCCATTTTGCCTGCAAGGGGGGGTCGGCAGCCCCAAAAAACCTGCAAGCATATGATGCCTCTTGTATCTTCACGACATAAATAAAACATTAGTTATATATATATATATTTAGGGTTAGTAGCACTTTTCCATGACATAATTTAGGAGATTTTAGAGGTTTTCTTTTAAAGGATGAACTATATGATATTGCATATATTATGTGTGTCTGTGTCCCGTTCGTTTGTGTCATAGATACTAAGAGTCATGGTGGGCATTTGAGGTAATGTTTTATTATTGTATTAACTGAACTTAAAATCCTCCTAATAAACAGAGCCTGTAATACAGGCCTATTTATATGTTTAATTCCCATTTGCTTACTAAATAATGGCTTTTTATGTGTGTGTGTGTGTGGGGGGGGATTAGACCTATTTGCGTGTTTTTTTTCAAGCAGAATTTCTTTTTTAACTAGATCTGTGTAGTTACCATTGCTTTAACGACCGAAAAAATAACTTTTATTTTATAGACTTTTCACAGGTGTGTGCGAAATATTTTCATTCAATATAAAGTAGATCTAGACACTTGATCTAAGTCACTAAAATTCACTAACTTTTCACGGCTGTGTGCAAATTATCTTCACTCAATCTCTTAGATTTAGAATCTATAATACACTCCATTGATTCTAATTCTAAATCACTAAAATTCACGGACTTTTCACGGCTGCACAGGGTTAGTAATTATCTTACTAAATTTTAGTGATTTACTTTAGCGTAAATCTAGAGTCTAGATTTAAGTCACTAAATTCGCGGACTTTCTCGCGGCTGTGTGCGCGAATTATCTTCACTAACTCTAACGTAAATCTAGAGTCTAGACTGACTGCCGTAAATCAAAATCTACTATTATAGATCTAAGTCTCTTAAATTTGCGGACTTTTCGTCACTAGATTCTAGTCATTCTAGTGATTTAGCATAAATAAGATAAATGTAGAATATTGTAGAATCTATCGTATTTGTAGAGTAATCTAGACGTTAGATGTATCGAGATCATTAAATTGACTAAAATTCACGGAGTTCTCAGGTTAAAGACAAATTATATTCGCTAGATCTAAATTAGATCTAACTCTAGATCTAGGCCTATATAGGCCTACCGGTATGCTACTAGATCTATTTATTGTCTACAAGCATAGACGATTTACAGACTTTCCACGCGAAATCACTCTTACTATTACAAGAAGATTTTAGGTGAGGGAGGGCCCGGAGGGGTGTAGCCTACATATTCGGTCTGGTTTCTTTTTTTTTTTAGAAGATGTTATGCCGGCAGATCAGATCAAACTTACTAGAATTAGATCTACTTACTAACTTACGCGTCGCATGCCGGCGCCTTACGGATCTGTTTCTAACTTTTGTTTACGTTTTTGATATAAAGTGAAAGTACCCGGTACGAAATAAGCGCATGCGCCGTAACTTAAGAAATGTAGGCTAACTTCGTGTTTCTTTGAATTTCGACTTATTCATTTGTAAGTTTGAAAGACCAAAACGTTATCGCAAGTGAAAAAAAAAAAGTCCGATACCGGGCCGGCAATCGGTCGGACTGGCTTTTGCCGGCAAGCTTTTTTTTTTACTTTGATTTTGCCGGCATGCCGGCGATCTTGCATCCATGGGTCTTTCAGTCTGCTTGATATGGTGGATTTTTTTAGGATTTAGATTTATCTTGCAACATACCAAGGAGTGATCTGTGTCGCAATCAGCACTGTGATAGGACCTGGTAAGTTTGACAAATTTTAAACACTTTTGTCTTACCATGATTAGGTCTAGTTAGTGCCAGTGTTTGGAGCGAGGATGCCGCCAAGATACTCTGTGCTGTGGTTTAGTTTTAAAGTACCGGTATGTATTAGTGACACAGAGGGAGTGTAGTGAGCAAACCTCGAGTAGTCTTTGTCCATTTTCATTTATTTTGCCGACACCAAAACGCCCAATACAGCTGTCCCATGCAGAGTTGTCAGATCCAACCCGTGCGTTAAGGTCGCCGAGGATGATCACCTGTTCTGTGTTTGGGATCTCGCTGAGAGCAGATGAAAGGTTGTCATTAAACATGTCTTTTGCCTTTGGTGTGGAACACAAAGTAGGAGCGTAGGCACTTATCAAAGTCACGTGTCCAAGAGACACACTCTGTAACTAAGAGTTTGAATAAGCTAACACAAAGTATGGTAAACAACAGAGTTGTGAACTAATAGCATCTAATATTTCAACTCAATTTCTCATTGTTTAAGCCCAACAAATTTAAACAGCACTGATAGTCTCAAATGGTTTCACTTCTAATAACTTGCATTAATTAGTTATATGAAATTATTATTTGCACGCTACCACATAAAAAATACAAACAAACAATAAACACTATTCTTTGATTATTTATTTAAAATATTTACAGTGAACACAATTTTTATCACAAAATAAACACCCCATTAACTGGGCTTCTATATCAGGTTATAT
>JADKLZ010003886.1:2786259-2812234 GCA_021533235.1 Biomphalaria straminea | reverse complement strand
TTTTTCAAATATTTTTACACATTTTAAAACAAATTAATCAAACTTAAAAAAAAGCAGTTCTCACCAAATTATCGCAGTGTCCTCATTTAGCATACACTAGAAAGACTGATGTAGTGTTTTTTTTTTGTTTGAGCATATTGGAGAAAATGATCACAACTTTTGTGTTCATGTGTTGACTGGGCGTTAAGTAGGCTATCAGTGCCATTTTATTTAGAAATACTTGTCTCAAGAAGTCTTTTACTGATTGGAAATTATTTTATCTTGATTCTTTAATTTCATTGTATTATAGGTAATTAAAATTAAATAGGTTATACAATGAACATACATTTAAGAAAACCTGCTGGACAAAACAAAGAACGTTTGGGCCACCAGGGCTTCATCAGCTACAATCAATTAAAAAAAAGACAATCAACTAACACTTCTTTGTAATTGCCCCAAGACTTGAATCTAGGACTCTTGGAACTCTAGGCCTATGGAAACTTGCCGTCTGCCTGTCTGAACAAAATTCTGTCTGGGAAAGATCAAAGTAAATTATTACATCACTATAACTGATGGCTCATATCCCAGAACACTCTGTTTAGAAGTGAGGCCTAAAGCTGAGCACTTTCATGTTTCTTCTCCATACTAGATCAGCCCTGCAGGTGTCCACCATAAAAAAAGACACAGCCCCTTCAAAAAAGATGTGTTGATAGTGACATGTTTGTTCGGGCATCCCCGCCAGAGCAATGAACTCTGTCCTTAGGCACCCCAACAGTATTCAATTTTTTGCTTCCCTTTTGACCATACGTCTCCTCTAATGACTGTTTTCACTGTTTAGCCATAGAAATACATTGTAGTTTCCAGCTCAGGCAGTACTCCATATCCTTTTTCTTCTACAGGGGATATACCGTATATACATATATATATTTATAAATAAAATCAAATTTTCTAAACTGAGGGTATTAATTTTTGTGTCTATATTTGTCTTCAGGATAATGGGCACATCTGGTCAAGCCATAGATGACATACTGCGTTACAGTGAAATTAATAGCCCACTAGAAGCTCTGGAGAAAACTTTGGAATGGGGTCACATGGCGCCAACAGCGCCTGACACATTAGGTATGTTTTTTTATTAGATTTTCAAGAGAAATGAATGTTTAGATGCTAAATTGAACATCTGTGTTGCCAGCTAAAAATAAATGAGCTTTAGTTTTAACAATATCTCAATGTGTGAAAGATGATCTTTGTATCAAATTTCCTTTATTCATTCACCTATCCTTTAGTCTGTTTGGGCGTTGGGGCATCACACAAGATTTGTCAACTGTCTTTCTCCATTACTGTCTTTCACCTTGTATAGAACTTATTTTAATGGTAGGCCCATCGATTCTTTTGTCTTCCCATCTCCTCTATTACCACTAGTAGATTGTCCTTTTGTTTTTAAATAAGTTTTGATCATTGAGGCACATTGTAATGCTTCCTTATTATTGAAATTAGTTTGTTCTACAAAAGGAAGAGCTAAGAAAATATGATTTCCGCAGGGCTCAAGAAGTGCACTTATATACATATACATTTAAAAACAACACTTCCTTAATTCTGTACACAAGATACACCAAAAAGCTATGCTATTTATAGATTTTCCACCATGTATGAAAATCTCCAATTAGATCTTAAACATTGTTAAACGTGTAGGTTTTTCTGCTCGGACCTAAGTTTTATTTTAAAAAGAAAAGGTTAAGTGAAGCATCACAAGCTAAACCAATATATTGAAACTTGTAGCAACGTCATTTAACTTCTGAAGCCTACAATTCTCCCAAATATAACCATGTTTCACAATAGTGTATTGTGATTGAACATCTTAAGATTGAAAATTGATTTCAATATGCCCATGCAATGCTAAGACATTTTTATGAAACAAGGATTAGGGTTAGATGAAGTCATTCGAAGGGGATGGTGATGAATCAATATATCTCATCTCAAACTAGGCTCTTAACCATATATGTTGAGCTTGTTGCCATACAAATAAGAATTTATGATTGTGAGCAAACAAAAACAAAATTTATAATTATGGCCAAACAAATAAGATTTGTTTTGTTTTTTTTATTTATTACTCTGATTTGTTTTAGATATGATAATGCTTGAATTCTTATAAAAATAATATTTTTTTTTCCACAGGTTGTTATCCATTTGTCAATGATGATCCCTTTATGATCACTGACGATTGTCCACACATATATTTTACTGGGAATCAAGAATCTTACAGCAGCAAAGTTTATAAAGGTCAGGTTGGGTTTCTGTGTTTTTTTTTCATAGACACGACATAGGATCTAGTAAGTTCCAGAGAAACACCCCACCTGTAAAGCTCAATGTAAAACTGACCTTTATAAAGGTGTCATCTTTCTCGGGAATTACTATTATAAGTCATGTTTTGAAATGCAAACACAGCAAGTTAAATAACTGACATGAACATTATTTAGAGCAGGTATATTTCAGTCAGGCATAACAGTTTTTTTTTAAATTGAAAAAAGAAAAAGAGAATACCCAGTTTAACTTGACTACCCTCCTCTCCATATGAAACTCTACAGCTTTTATTTGCTTAGCAAATCCTAGGAGGTTCCACAATAAACGAGCAGCTTGTATATGTATTCAATCCAAACAGGCATATTCTAGACATAATTTAAAAAAAAATTTCTACAGGGTTCTGCTTTTAATTTCATTGCTGTGCTGTCCTGTGACCAGGCCAAACCAATGCTGCATTATATGATAGCCAATGTCTTAAAATTTTTTTTGCTCTTAGTCTTTTTATCATTTAAATAAATAGACTCTTTCAACATTTAATAAAGTAAATATTCTCATAGAAGGAGGACTTACATTTTATTAATTTAAATGTTTCTGAAAAATCACATTCAATAGATCAGAATGATTTTTGAGTGATTTCCCATTGACTTTATTATTGGCTAGCAGAAGAGATTGTCATTTTAAATTACTAATGCATTGTATTTGTTTCTTTAAAATGTATTGACAAATTCTTTGTTTTAACAGGACCAGCTGGCCAGGAAGTATTGCTTCTGACTATCCCACAATTCTGTAAGACTGGTACAGCTGTTTTAGTGAATTTATCCAATTTAAAAACTCAGCCTCTGGGTTTTTTCTCACACTTCCCTTCAAGTGAAACATCTTTAGAGAATTAGATTTACCATAGTATGAACAGTTTCAAAACTTTTATATGTCCTTAGTTTAATACTCCTTGATCTACATGATGTTCAATGTAATTTAGAATTAAACAAATAGTATCACAAGTTTTATTTCTTTTTTATTTCTTTTCTTTTAAGTCTGATGTTAAGATTTACTTCTGGTTGAGCTTCCATCTTGAAAAAAAGATAAATACACTTATTATAAATACACTTAATGTATAGGTTCTACTATTCAAGGTCAAGGTACTGAGCATAAATGATTTACTTTACAAACACTGGAAGAACATTCATTATATGAATATAATAGTCATCATCATTCCCCCCCCCCCCCCCGTTGCTTTTGAGGTGTTCTGAAAAGGGGCTAACATTGCAGGAGTGCCAACTTTCCTGACAGACTCTCACTCTCTCCTGGTGCAGACCTCTGCTGGAGATGGTTTGGGAAAAATATTGAGCTCTGACTGACATGCTTGTCTGGTGAGATCTACAGCTTATTCTCTCTCCAAGACCAGGGGTGTAGCCACTAAACTCCCACGTAAATGGAGCTACACCAACGCCTACTGGTCAGCGTTTAGTGTGGACGTGGACGCCGCATTATCCTCCATCGCAGTGGAGGAAGGGTCTGTCGACCACATATACAGCGAAATAACTTCGGCAGTGTTGGGTGCAGATTAGAGGTATGTCCCCCGGAGAGTTTACCATGGAATCCGTTTTATAAGCCTTTCTAATTAGTTTGGATGTAAAAATCTTTAGCATATTTAATTTTAAAAATAATATTGTTCACTTAAAAAAAAAAAGTATCCATTGCACTGATGAAATGGGAATACCAATAGTTTATTTGGTTTTTGAGATCTCTAGGTGACGCAAGTGGAGCTTTTCCCCATCAGAGTTGCTAAAATGGGAACAAACTACTAGATCAAATTTACACTGAGAACAGAATTTTAGGTCATTTTAGTCAAGCATGTTAAGCAATGACTTAAATAAATTCTGCATAGTCATTGGTTTCCCTGGCTGGCTCAGGCAACCCATTCCAAAGAGATTAATTGGAGCACTCTTTGAAGCTCACGACCAGCAGGAAAGAAAATGATCATTGTATAGAAGAATAGATGATTTAACACAGTTTTACTTATTTGACTGAGTCAATCATTTATGAGTAGACCTGACTTGAAAGACTAGAAAAATGTATGGTCCAAAGAGAATTGTTACATTTGTCTTTTTTAAAAGTTATCTGTATGAACTTATTGTGGTTGACAAGGTGGCAGCATAGCGAAAGAATATCTCCACTGAATGCTTCTAAGATAGCAGAGCCAAAATGGACTTTGTTTATGATGGTAACAGGAGCACGTGAGATTACCATCTAAAGGGCAATCTTACTAGAGACAAGGTGCTGACAGCGTTCTGGAGAGAAAACTTTTTGGCCAATTGTAACACAATGTTAAGGTTGTGTTGAGATAGGCTTCAACACGCTTTGTGCATAGCCTTGCAAGTAAAGAGGCGAGGGGGTGTAATTCTAACAATTACATGATTGTAATTATTGCGACCACAGGCACATAATCAGTAGATGTGCTGTCACGGTAAAGGTTATTAAGTTAGTAAAAGTTGGTAAAAGTTGTCACTTTTGTGTTGATAGCAATCCTTTCACTGTGCACTGCAATCAAAGGCCTTGTATTCCACCCAAAAAAGATCTTGTGTGCTGTGCATTAGAGATGTCAAAGATTTACTGATAAGGGATAATTGTTTCTGTTGTTTTATTTTGTTTATTTGACCAGTGAAGCTAGATGTAGGTAGAGGGGTGAATCAAGTAAGTAAAAGAAATCTCCAGAAGAGAAACATAAAATATAGGCCAACAAAAGGTGAGATTAACATTACACTCACAGTATTCCCAGAAGTTGGTAAGTGTAAAGTACCTGTAACAGTGAACACTAGAACAATGTTGTGTAGATTTATTGTTGCTATAAATGATGTACAGACAGAAATAGGTTTCACAGACTGTAAAAGACTTGGATTTATTGAGAGAACAACAATGAATGCCATTGACATAAAGAAGGAACCATTACTATAAAATTGCTACAATATGTTTGAAGGTATGGATCGTCTTCCCTGCAACTTTCCTGTACACGTTGATGAAACAGCTCCAGCATTGTAGCAGACTTTCAATACAAATATAATTTAAAGAAGAATCAGAAACAAAAATATCTTCATGAACGTTTTCTATGTATTCCTTTAGTGTGGCTCTCTGTACAATCAGAACACATGCTATTTCATTTAGAATAACAAAAATTAGATTCTGTTAACAAAACACATGCTATGTTGTTTGGATTAACGAAAATTAGATTCTATCAATAGAAATTCTCATTTCATTATTAGAGAATTTTACTCCACTTTGTTCCATTGGGTGTATACCATCATTTGAATAACATCACATCCATACCATCATTTGAATAACATCAAATTCACACCATCATTTGAATAATATCGCATCCATACTATCATTTTGTCAAACACCATATAAATACCATCATTGGAATACCATTACATCACATGAATAGGCTAATCTTAAGAATTGAGACACAACAATCACACAAGTTTTTGGTTCAATCTTATTTTACATCCAAGTTCTAAAACAAATGTGAGCCCAGGATAAGATGATCTCTGTAGATCTAGGATGTTATAACTTAAGAATGGCAAGATGTAACCTTTATATCATCTGCCCTATAGATTGTAAGGTCTGAAAGGGGAGCTCAACTTATTCTATTTAGTAAAAAAAAAAAAGTAAGATGTAAAGATTTAAGTATACTAGTAAAAGAATAGTAGGTTGTAATGATATATTTTGACAAGAAGAAGACCGGTGGGATATGATGAATGAATTATGATTGAAGATTTAAACTAGATTTTCATGGCACAAACATAAGTCAACAAACTCAAGCACTAGACGAACAAAAAATGAAACATATTTAGAAATACAAAGAGTCATAAGTGATAACTATCTAGGAATCACTTACCCTTGAAATGAAACATTTTATGGGTTGTATTCAGGTTTCTGAGTGAATTTTTTTAGTTTCAATTTTTTTTTCATACAATTTGTGTTTAAGCTTCCAAAAATATCCCAGAAACACATTTTCATACAGTTTGAGGCTTGAGCCTTGATGAAATTGAATGTCAAATTCAAGAGAGAGTCATTTCATTAGACGAAAAAATATTTCAAGAATTCTGCACGGTTATAAAATTAAAAACATTTTATTTGATAAAATCTTTTGCGTATCACATTTTTTCAAATACAAATCTAAAATAATTTCTAAAAGATTGCACAAGAAGTCTAATGATCTCATTTCTAGTCAATAAAGGAAAGCAAGATATGTATGGATATGATTCAAAACAAAGCTAAAAAAAATATATAAAAAAAAACAAGTAGTTCTATATACAGGTGGTCTAGGACAAGGTCATAGGTCAATACAGGTGGTCCAGGACAAGGACATAAGTCAATACAGGTGGTCCAGGACACGTTTATATCCAAGAACAAGAATGCCCTACAATACCTGTGAGTATTTGGTTATGTCTCTAGACAAAAATATTGTAGCACCCAGCTTTCCTAATTTAGGAAGAAATAACATTTGTTAAGGGAATAAAACATTTCATTTTTTTTTTATGAAACAATGTTCTGGTAATAAATTAAAACTTTCACATACATTAGGATAAATATATACACCTTAGTCTAATTATATTAACATAACATATTGTCATTAAATGGCTAACAAATTGATAGTTATATTGTCACTTCTGTTGAATGTGAACTAAACAATTTCGAGTGTGGATTTTTATAAGGCAGCGGAGAATTGAACAGGAAGTGAACAAAGTTTGTCAGCGCTTGGAGGCGTGTCAGCGTCAGAGGCTGGGTGACGCTGTGCATGAAGTATGTCGTGCATCCCTTGGTCACTTGAGTGTACTGGGTGTGCAGAAGGAAGGAACACCAGATGGCTGACCATGAATTGAGAAGAACCAGAGACAAGGGCCAGGCCTGCTGGTGCAATGTTTGTGAGGCAATGTCAGACCACGACTGCTGGTCAAACCGTGCGTGTGCGTAGAGCAGGAAGCCGAGCAGGTAGGCCAGCATGTTGAGGACAGAGAGGATGAGCAGCCAGACAAAGTGGACGTGATTCTTGATGGCCACACACTTCAGTAGGAACAGGCAGTGGTGGTCAAGGTGAAGGAAACATTTGTCGCACAGCTTGCAATGTTTAGTGACCTCATTAGTGACCAGCTGAAATAGAAGATCAAATTATTAGTGTTACCTAGAGTATACATGTTATACATCACTCAGTGTCACATTTTCTCTAGACTGGCAATTTTTATTTACTATGAAATATTCAAGCATTGACCAACTGATATATTTACTTTAAAAGTTGGAATATCTAAGTACTGTGATTAGTTAAAATATTGACACTGAAGAGGCTTTGAATGTGATATTTTCTTTTTTAAATAAAGCTTTTTTTTTGAAGTAACAAAGTCTATAAGACTCTCCTATCAGAAGATATATCAAATATTTTAACTAAAAGGGGGATGGGTGCTAGTAGGTATCTGCAATTACAGCTAGCATAATACCGTATAAAAATATTAAAGAGAAAAAAAAAACTTATCCATTGAGAATATCTCCAAATCTACAGCCATATCTCTAAGTATTGTTAGAATTATTACTCTTTTTTCATATCAAGCAAAATTAATTAATTACATCTATTTAATTAAATGTTTGGTTAATTTTTTTATTGAATCATGTGTTGTCTTTAAAAATAAATAATTATGCAAAGTTTCAACTTTATCTGAGAATGGGCACTTGAAAGAAATATTGTGCTCAAAATATGTAGCATTCAAACTTTGTATCAGAGAGGGTGAGTGGAGATGATTTTAAAATAAAAGGCCCAATATGATCAGAACTGAAATGGAAATAATCTAAATCTAAAGTAAAAAAGATGACTTACATCGCAACTTGGACAATAATTATATGGTGGATTTCTTATCATACACAAATCTAGCAAGGTCAAAGTTTTACCAGTGGAGTTGTCATGAGTTGATACTGTCACACTTCCTATAACAAAACAAAACAACAGAACTTAAAGACATGGGGAAAATTTTTATACATAGTAAGTAAAAAAGTAAAGTTCCCCTTTCAGACCTTATGGTCTATAGGGAAGATGATGTAAAAGTCATCTGATTCTGTGGCCTACGGTTAACAAGGGTGTCATATGGCCAGCACAACGACCAACCGCCTTTACTTTTCCCCAACTAATGTCAGGTATCAATTAGAGCTGGGTGGACTCAGAGGTGCCCAAGGATCCCGAAATAAAAATCTGTCTTCACCGGAATTCAAACCCGGGATCCCTGGTTCAGAAGCCAAGCGCTTTACCGCTCAGCCACAGCGCCTCCATAGTAATAAATATTAATACTCATTATTATTTGTCCTGAAGTCTATTTCTAGTAAATTGTAGTAACCAAATAAAAAATCAACAAACAATCAAAATATATACTTTGAACTGCCAAGATTTAAGTTGGAAGTAAAATTCCAACTCTAACTGTCCAACATAGCAATCAACAATCCTAATTCTTCCTAAAAATAATAAGGATTATCTGTTGGAACTGAGTGGGCAGTCAAGAACTTAACTGCTAGGACATAAATAAGGGTCTATCCACTTGAATGTTAAGATAAGATAAGAATGTATGCTTAATTATTGTTTATCTCTACTTTCAAGTGAGATAGCTAAGGTTGAAAGTTGAAACAAAGAAAGATCACTCACCTGGATCTTTCACTAAAAGAGTCCAGAAAAGTAAATGCAGAAGTGGACAAATGGTAAAAGAGAAGAGAGTTATCCACCATGTGGTGTAAATATCTGACAACAGTGTTAAGTTCAATGTACAATTTTTCTTAAACACATAAATAGCTGCACACTAAAAATAATAAATGTGCAAATAGTAGCTTGTATACTAACTTTAAGGAGATGAGCACTAGAAACAAAACATGTTCAAATAGTAACTTATATAATTAACAGCATTCTTCTGCTTCTATAACAAAAGTGCTTTGGGGGAAAGTAACATTTGGTCTATTGCTAAGCATGGAGACAAAGAAGTAAAAGACTTTCTTCTTGAAATGCTTTTTTTTATTTTTATTGTATCAATCTATTTTTTTTTTCTTGATTGGTATCTTGCTTTGTACTCTGGGTATCTGATCTTTTTTTACCTGATGTTATCTCATCTCACATAATCTCACGACTTTGGCCTGAATTGTGTATCTGAATGGTATTTTACTTTGACCTGTTTTTTTGGTTATTGTATGTATGTGGTCTGACTGATTTGACCTATGTGTTATGACATGTTATGTGAGATCACTGATTTGACCTATAAGTTATGACATGTTATGTGAGCTCACGGATTTGACCTATTGTTCTCCTTAGCTATTTTTTCTATTATAGTTTTTGTTGACAATGCATGATACCTTATCAATACAAGCGGAAGAATTACTAATTCTCAAAGAAGCAATCATAAAGAGAAAAAAAAAATCCAAATTGTGACAATGTGGTTGAATTGGGCACAATTAGCGCCTACTAGCATCACAAGGCAAGCACTGAAGTGGAACCCACAAGAGAAAGAGAGGGTGCCCTAGAAGCACCTGGCGATGTGAACTACAGGCAGACACTTTTAAAGTCTGGTTACACCAGGAACAAGATGGAGAGGAAAGGGAACTATGGAGATCTATTGTTGACAGCTGATACTCCAATAGGGATGACAGGCTGTAAATAAGTTAAGTAAAAATGACATGAAATCAAGCTAAAATAACTTAAGATTAATTTTGCAAAAGGATACAAGGGAAGATAATCCAAAAATAACAAAAGGTTGTATGAGTTATCCCTGCTGCAAACACACCAGCATAAAATGGATTTGGCCATCTAAAAATTAAGAAACGTGAGTGACTTTATAAAAAATATTAGGTGACTAAATTTTATACATATAGAATATAATTGATTTTGTGTTAGTTACATTGGTAGATTAAAATGAAATATTAATGTTGAAGCATTGTAAAATGATATATTAGAAGATACCTGTCGTAGAAATGAAAACTTTAAAAAGGCAAGCACTTGCCTGCATATATGTCTGATACGATGTGTCATGCCATTCATAGTGATGCCAGCTATCAGGAATGCTGCTAAGTAGATGAGAAACTGGTACGACTCCATCTGCTGACAGAGGATTGTAGTGACAGAGTACAAGGTAAAAGGAAACATCAGCCATCCGTACCACAACAGAACAGGGCCAGTCACTGGCTTGTTAGGGTGTTCTCTGTAGCCAGTCAATATGTTGGCCAGTTCTCTGTGTCTAAATAGATGATACGCCAAATTTTAATGAATGTAAAAAGAAAAATTTTATATTACTCAACAGAAATATCAGTATGATAGCAGTATATCAATAAGCTTTCTTTTTACATATGATAACAGTAAGCTATGATTTTCATATAAATCACTATCATTAGCATATAATATCAGTAGTTTTTTTTTTTATGTATAATATCAGTAGGTTATCATTAAATTTGTGTTTTCTCATTACTTTTATTTAGAGTTTGACAAAATTACATTAATAGAATGATCCTTGATCCTGAAGAATTTACCAAGAATGACTATTTACTATGGACTTCACCAAAAATAGCTTTTAACCTCATAGACCTCATCAAGAAAACCCCTTTGCTCCTTGGGTCTCACCAAGAATGATTATTGAATTTATAGACCTCACCAAGAATAATCATTTGCTCCTTGGACCTCACCAAGAATAATCCTTTGCTCCTTCAACATCATCAAGAATAATCCTTTGCACCCTGGGCCTTACCAAGGATGCTATTTCAACAACTATGATCTTTGTTTCTTGTTTAGTCTCCACAACTACAAAAAAAATCAATAATTCAGTTAACTTGAAGCTTACCCATAGCTGTCTCCCTGGAGCACCAAATCAATTGGTGTGTAGCCTCCCTTGTTTACCCGACTCAGAACTGAAACTCCCAATAAACAAAGCAGAGTCCAAGTCATGTGACCAAGTCCATGTTTACATGCTAGATGTATGGGTAGGTTGCCTTCAATGTCTTCTTGAAGAAGTTCACACCGCTGAAAAACAACAATTCTTTATTAGCTTATACAAAGTGTAGCTGTATCAATTAGCTTGGATCAGTCATATAATTAAGTTAGTAATAGATCAACAATTAATCTGGGAGATTAGAGATATTAGAACTATTTTTTTTTTGTTCAGCACTATTTTATTACAACGTAATCATCATCTTTTTTTTGAAGTAACGTCTGTATTATATAAGATAAGATTTAGCTTTCTCAATACCGCTCCGGACCAGTTTGGAAAAAAGGGGGGAGGGGGAGAAAAAGTAAGGGATTAGTGTGAATTTTGTTCAAACTAGTGATTTTTTAAAAGCATTTATTAAAAAGGAAAAGTGGAGTGACCTGAATTCCTACTCAAGCCAACATCCTAACCACTCTGCTAGTGAGGTGTGTATGAAAATAGAAGATCATATAGTTATCTATTGTTTAGTTTACTTTAAAGCACTGATCTATATTGGGACAAATTCAAATTATACCACCACCTTAGTCAAGTACTTCTTTCCCTTAATTGAGATACCAAACAACATAATTAATTACCAATACTTAATTAATTAGTTGTTTTTCTTTATTGATTCTTGTGTTGTCAGGTAAAAGAAATTATTGTGCCAAATTTCAGCTTGATCAGAGATTGGATGTCAGAGAGATGTGTACCAGACATAGACAGAATTAGTTTACATAAGCTTTGTAATTGCCCTAAAGATAATCTGTTTCAGGTATTGTTTAGTGAGTTGGCAGTTAATCTTTGTTGTACGTACAAATATGAGAAATATCTACCACAAGTAATCATTTAGGATTAACAAGAACTCTAGATGTTGTTGAACTATCACCAATGATGTCATCTAATGAATAAATTATATAGAATCAAACAAACACATTTTTTCCCCTATTGAAAAAAAGATAAACTGGCTATTTAATTAATTTTGACACAAAATGAATAGGTTGGTGATAGATGGTCTTCTTAGTCAAACACAATTGTACAATATTCCTAAATTTTTTAGGTTGCCAACTCACCCTATTTTTAAGAAGAAAATGGAAGAGATCATAATGTCCATAGGTACATGCAATATGTAGAGGTGACTGTAGCTTCAAATCCTGTTCTCCAGTGTTGACTTCACAGACTTCTTCTAAATATTTGACAACTTGACTGTAGTAAGAAGATTATAAAGGTTACACAATAAATACTCAATCATTAATATTTAGTGTCTTCTTTTTTGTGATTATTCTAAGTGTTCTATGATATAGTTATCAGATAATTTTACAAATACTATGATAATCAGATAGTTTTCTATGTACCATGATGTTATTATTTGCTAATGCTGCACTGATCTTATCTTATACAATACAGACATTACTTCAAAAAAAGAAGATGATTACATCCTACGCATCATGCATTCAGTCATGCATATTAACCAATGACTTAAATGCTGTGTGCACTTTGTTGTCATTATTTGATAATTCTAAATGTATTATGATCTGATTAGCTGATAATCTAATCTGATAATTATGTGTGTACTATGATGTAGTTATCTGATAATTCTAAGTGAACTAATTAAATGACAAAAATTGGCAGTGTTGTTAGCCAAGTTGTCATATTATTTAGAACCATCACTTTATTTCAAGCAAGAATAGTAAACCACAGAGCAAAATACATTTTTTAAATAATTTAAAAGTAAAGCCAACTCTACATTATAAAAGATCCTTATTATCCTTGAGGAAATGTGTATGGCTACAGTGGATTACACATAACAATACATTTTAGGCACATCAAATATACATTCATAGCACACTTTCACTTAAACATCAGAAAGTTGGATTTTATTCAACCACTAACAGAGAGGCCTAAATGATAGACTAGTCTTTAAGACCAGCTTAGAGGTCAACTTGCTTTAAGTGACATAGAAGAGAGCACCTGGTTGCAGGGGGCTTCAGAATGAGACAGCTAAAGGTCACTTACAAAGGCTGTGGGATGTACATTTGAGACCAAAAGAAGATCTGCTGCTGGGCATAGATGACACGTCAAAAATAAAATCTAAAATCTAAATTGACCAATGGCGACAATTGGTTATGCCTGTGCTAGATGTGGCAAAATATGTTGGTTGCAATTGGGGCTGCGTACTAAAGGGAAATGCAGCATTCCTCATTAATCTTCGGACTTGAAGATAGGCCTTATTATTATTATTGTTAATTTCTAATGAAATAAATATGTTATTGTTTTTGTGATGTATACATTCTTAATGACTTCTAGTGCAAGTGTTTACATGTTGAGTGTTAAATAGAAGATGTAGGACATTTTTTTGTAATTCTCAAAGGATGATACTCACACTGATCCTGCTTCGGCAGCATGATGCAGGGCACTTCTGCCAAGCTTGTCTTTGAGGTCCAGTCGTGCACCGCACTGGACTAATAAGTGAACAATACTGGGAGTCCCTCGCTTGCAAGCGTAATGTAGTGGTGTTTCAAGATGATCAGTGGCAGCATTTACATCAGAGTTGGCTTGGATCAACATCAACACACTGTTGTAGTCACCAATTAGACAGGCTTTATGTAGAGCAGTGATACCATGCCAACCTTTAATTATATACAATACACAAGAGTTGCTATAAGATTTAGAATATCTGATTTGGAAATATATTAAGCAGAAGATTAAAAGCTTTTTGAATATTTAGCAGAACATTAGAGTTAGTTGAATGATGTTAAGAACATCAGAGAAATAAAAATAAGAGAATTAAGTAACATTAATACCCCCCCAAGACGTTAATTTTAAGATGTTCATTAATAAATGTTCCTTAATTATTTTAATTCTTCAGGAAATTAAGATAAGCCTAAAAGAAATTCTTAAGACATCAATATCACCTGTCAAACCAGAAGCCAAATATAATGCTTGATCTAAACAATTATAAAAATTTGCAGTTTCACAGCTAACATATGATGGAACAGGGTATAAATTTGTTGTTTTTTAAACCCTTACCAACATTAATATGGATGCATCAACTTAAAAGAATTTTCTTCCCAGTTTTATCCAACATGTTCCCAGTGAATATTATAACAAAGGAAGGATTTAAACTAAATGTCAGATTTCTGGTAAAAATAAGAAAAAATGCAGGCCAGGTACCATACCCGCCCCTCTTAATCTGAATGCTACAAAAGCTGAGCTTAGAATGTTGAAGCTGAAAGATGAATTAATTCTTTGGAGCTTAAAAGTTACAAAAAAAAGAAGAACAAATAAAAAAAGCTTGTCAAGTCAATAGACATCTGAACAAGTAATGAATCTCTATGATGGTTTCAATATACTGTAAGATAGGATTATTTAGTCAAGTAAATGCTTCAAAGTTAAGTAGAGGAAGAAAGTCATGAAAAGAAAAACTGATTAGAACCACAAGGGGAATGGACTAGCCTTTTTTAAAATGGGTTAAGAACAAAATTCTTAGTTGTTAGCCCACAGATGTAGCCTAAATTGTTGCCTTTACTTTGTTTTCAGATACCTGTCACTTAGCAAACATTTTTAGATGTACCTTCAGAAATTGATTATTTTGTTAGGGCAGGCAGGGTTTGAACTCAGGACCTTAGTGATAACTGTCTAAAGAGCTTACTTCATGACTAGATACAGTTCCCTAGGTAGTAAGATACATTGAATCACATGCTAGGCCAGTAACTTTTCAATCTCTCTAGCCTAAATATATTTCTACTTGTTTGGAATGACCAGTTAGTCTAAATCTATGCATGATTGTCCTCAAACAGTTTCCTTTACCTAACCATCTTTCTGTGAGCAAAAACAATTTTAAACGTAATATTTTTTGCATTATTTTAGAAAATTCTCGGGACCTTGTTTTTTTTAGCTGCCTATCCTGTTGAATGATAGCATTCTAACAAGTACAATTTCACTCTCTCTTTCTAAAAAACTAATATGTGTTTTTGTGTCAGTCTTATGACTAAATGAAGTAGTGAACTTAGGGATAAACAGCAAACTGCCACTTGCTAATTTATAATTTTAAAAAGGGGTCCCTTGACTCAGGGTTAGCTTTGGGTTACCAACAATACTATCAACTAGAAGGCCTATTGGTAAATAAATTAAAATAAAGTACCGGTACCTAATTCAGAACTAAAGGCCAGATTATGTAAAGGTCATCTGTAATATATAGCCGATGATCAAAGGTAGGATCATCTAGAGAACAACCAGATAGACCTGTTAACAACCTCATTCTAAGGTCAATGTTAATCAACAACCACAAAGAGAAGTGGCTCAACCAATGGGCAACAGGAAACACAGGCAGAGCCATGTACAAAAAAATGAATATCCCTAACAAACTGGACAATATTAACTTCCTCCCCTGCAAAGAGCAATCTACAATCTTCCAACTAAGGACAGGACACACACCTCTGTTAAATTACCGCCTCAATAAAATAAATTCCACACAAGTCCCCCTTTCTAGACACTGCACCCACCCTTATGAAACCGTTAACCATATATCCTTTTTGAATGCCCCTTCCTAATACACCTTAGGCAGACCCTAGTACCTACTACCACTAACAGCCCAACATAACCAACACCCTGTATGGCAGTGTTGAACAACGGAAGAAAACAGCACACTATTTTTCCTTGGTACAGTCTGCAAAAGAGCTGAAAGCTCAGCAGCAAAAAGTTGGCTAGAAGAAGAAGAATGGCAGATAATTAACAAGGGTGTCATGTGGCCAGCGACATGACCAACCACATATACTTTCCCCTACAAATGACAGGTACCATTATAGTTGGGTGGACTCAGGGGCACCCTAAGAATAAAAAACAAATCCCAGAAGTCAAGGGCAAGGGCATTACCACTCATCCACCAATTGTAACTAGATGTCCTTGTATTCTGAATCGGGTTCAAGTTATCACAATCCGTGAAGCTTGAGCTTGGCTACCTAGAAGGGGGCTCGAGGTTCGACACCCGACTCAGGCAGAGTTGTGTTTACTGAGCGCCCAAAGACAGCACGGGAAACCAACTCCTAGATACCCCCTCCCCCCCACTGGTCCACAAATGAGATTGGACCAAAGCGCTGTGAGCATGCTATAAGCATGAAAGTAGCGCTTTACAAAAGCTATAATAATAATAATCCTATTGAATTTTAGTTTACAAAACCCAAACTAGTTGTAAGTTGTAGTAATATGTACCTTTAAGATGTACAAGATGTGGATCACTGCTGAGGAGCTGTTGAATGACTGGACTCTGGTTTCTTCCCACAGCATCCATAAGCATCTCAAATGCAGTTGCTTGCACCCCAGCGATTGTTACAGCATTCTGATAACTCATTTTCAAATTAATTCTGAACTGCAGTTCACTAATTTAGTGGTAGACTATGCTGCTGGGTCTTATAAATTACAGTTGCTACTTTGAAAAAGATTACTACATCCTTAAGATCCTACACATGATCACTTCACATCCCCATGTCTTGAGTACAGAGATAGATCTACTAGCGCCTACATAAGAATGATGAAGATCTAGAATTTAAATTTTAAACTAGGTTGTCCTAGTTATAGATTCTAGTATAATAATCATATTAGTAGTCTGTCTGTGTAGTGCATTGTAGTCACTAGAATCAAATTCTAGTTAAGTCTTGACTCTTGAAATCTCTGCATAAAAATGACAAGATCTAGATTTAAAACTTGTAGACCTAGGTTATTTTAGTTGCAGATAATATTATACACATGAAATGAGTATGACGTAGGTATATTAAGTAACATCTGTAAAATATAAGATAAGATTATAATAAACATATTAGTCATTCTGTGTACTGAAGTGTAGTCACTAGAATCTAGACTCAAGTTCAGTCTTGACTCTTGTAATCTCTAGCCTCTCCTTGACTAGCTTGACATAGACTAGATCTAGATTTTGCATTGGTACTTGAGTTCTAAAGTCTAAATTTGTAAATCTCATCAACCAAGTTTTGAAGTTAAATTTCTAGATTAATAACTTTAAAGAGAGGCAACTCAACAAGTTCTACATGAAATAGTGAATAATTTTTTTAGTAACACTGAAGAAAGCTGTGAGGATAGCACACAATGAACATAAACAGCGACTGTCAAGCCTTGATTGAATTCACACACAGTCTGGCTGGTTTGATGGATGCCTGTAAAGGTGCTTCCTGACAGTAACTATTCAGTACCAACTAAACACTTCTCAGTGTTGATACACTGGGTCTACAAATGTCAGTTATCAAACCGGACAAAGTACACCTCTTTCCGTCTTGTTCTATAACTCCAGACTCTATTTTGTTCTTTTCACTTCAGGAAGATCTGTTTGTGTCTCTATACTCTATACAACACAGTCATGTCTTTCAATAAAGCATTGGTGTACCATAAGCACAACTAACTACAGGGTTAGTGTTAACGCTTTAAAAAAAATATCAATTAAGATTAGCTCAGCCTCAGCTAGTCTAATAATGACTCTAATCTTAATTGATATTTTTTTTAAAGCGTTAACACTAACCCTGTAGTTAGTTGTGCTTATGGTACACCAATGCTGTATTGAGAGTCATTATTAGACTAGCTGAGCTAGACAACTAGAGCCTAGAGGACTAGATTTACTTTCTTATATAGAAGATCATAGAATAATCAACCAAGACTTAGAGTGAAGTTAGAGTGTAAGAATAAGATTACTAAGAGTAAGATTACTAAAAATTTTAAAATTTACTTTAGTCTTCATTTATTGACTTAGAGTTACTTAGTGAGAGTTAGTCATAAGTCTAATAATTATTATATTTATTTGTCTTCTTATCTAGATTTTTTCTAGATCATTAGTCATTAGACTAGAGTCATATTATTAATATTAGAATAGATTCTTTATTAGAATTAATCTAGATCTATATTAATTAGTATATTATATTATATACTATATTGTATATATTATAATTATATTATTATATAGATCTACTATCTATATAGATCTACTCATCTAGATTTACTCTACTCAAAAACACTCAACACTCTACCCAGTGTCCCAGTTAGTAGTAGACTCTACTGATACTCTGTAATGACAGTAATGTGTAACATTAATTAATGTGTAGACTAGTACTAGACTTGATTCAATGATTCTAGCTTAGCTAGATGTACAAATTACTAAACTTACTAACTATCTAATCTACCTAACAACTTTTATAGTCACAATAGTCAATAGTGTCTATTAGATACTATTTAAGACTATTACTATAGTATAGTATCTATAGTCAAAAGTATAGTGTATAGACTATTTTATTTTAATATACTCTTAAGTTAAGAGTATATAAATATTAAAATAAAATTACTGTTGAGTGTTATTAAGTTATATTATTAATATTATAATTATAACACGTATAGATTATAGATCTTATAGTTATACTAGATCCACAGACATAAGGCAGGCTAGATTCTCTCTTTTACTCTGATTCTGATATGTATATTAGATCTAAATAATATTACTATAATAATTACTAGATCTACAATTCTACATAGATCTATCAAATCTATGATACTGTGTCACACTGGACTGTGTGTATAAACTTTATAAATTTTTTAGATAAACTAAATTGTTTCGTGTATAACAAGGCGACCTGGATATCTAGAGTTCTTATTTTTTAATGTTGTTCTGTAAAATAAAATTTAAAATTCGATTTTCTTCTGATTTAATCATTTAATTTAATAAATAATGTTTAATAATCTTGAGTACTCACAGAGATGAGACAGAGTGACTAGATCTACAAGACGGCTAAAGTCTAAGAAAAAAAAGAGTCAAGACTGTCAAGAGTCTTTAACTCATGACATGTCAAGATCTCTAGATAAGACTACATTTTCTATATATCTGAATTAGATTAGACTTTAACTTTAGATGATCATCATCATGATGATGATCTAGTCTAGACAGTAGAGTCTAGTCTATTCAAAGTAATTCATTATTCACTGTTTCAGTGTTTGACTGTAAAAAAGTACTAAAACTAGTAAAAGTCTTAAAAAGTATTCGACTAATTCGATGGAATCTTTAAAGAAAATTTAAATATGACTCTTTAGTCACTTGGATTTGTGATTCAATTGTGAGTCTTGTTGTGTGTTGATCTACTGATACTGTATTACTAATATATATAATTATAGTATTATTATAAAATAATTTTTTTATAATTATATTATTTTATTATAATTATTATTATCTAGATCATCATTTGACTAGTGACTAGAAGACTAGTCACAAGAATCACTAGAGTCACTAGTTGTCTATAGAGTTCACTAAATTACTAGAGTCTAGTAGTAGTAGTAGAGTAACACCTTTAGTCTACTAAAATCACTTAATTAAGAAAACCTTCAGGATAGAAGATTAAAAATTAAAATTGAAGTTAAAAGTAGCAATTTATATATATTTATATACATAAAACACTAAACCATAATCTTCAAATACAAGACACAGAGATAAAATGGCAATTCCTTGTTCCATATGCTAGGACAAATTTGTACCAATGCTCCTTCTTGCCTAGTGCTATTAGAGCATGCCAGCATGGAATGGGTTGCCTGAGCTAGCAAGGAAAACCAGTGACAGCAGAATATAGGTCATTGGTTATAATGCATGCATGATTAAATGCATATCACCTAGGACATAATAATCTTTTTTCGAAATAACATCTGTATTATATATGATAAGATACATAGATAATATTATGTGAGCTACTATATATATATATTATATATATTTATCCATCTATATGTAAGTCAAAACTAGATCTATATTTATATACTTTATATAGATTAAGATTTGATCTTATCTAGAATAACTACATTGCCAATAGATCAAGATCAAGAATTTTTTTTTTTATAACTATTGTACTGGTTTACCATGAATAATAAGATAAGTAGCATTATATAATTTTTAAAAATATTTTAAAAACATTTTTCTGGGTGAAAAGACATGCTCCAATTTGATTCCCATTACTGTAATTCATTTTTGGTATTCTCTATGTACAATTTCATTAATCCCATAATTATAAATTATTATTCAGTATTAATATTTAATAAAATTGCAGCGTTCACATTTCTTCTACATTTTTGTTATTATACCTTACTTACTTACTTTGATTTAGTTCCTCCCACGCTGTTCAGCGCATTGGGCGTAAAACTGTCTCCATAAAGATCTGTTACTGGCAATGTCTGAATCCTCTTCTCACATGGTGTCCACTGCTCTGAGGTCCTCCATGTGCGCACTAAGTTATAATGAGGACTTCCCTGTTTGTGCTATCCCTAGATTGCCCTTCATGTCATTGTAACTCTTGGTATGCGTAGTTTATAGTAATATGTCCTAAAAAACTCATACAACATTCAGTCACAATCTCATTATAAGTATTCGAGGCGAGTTCAGCATAGCATTCTTTGTTTGAGACCAACTCTTTGTAACTGACACATAAAATCTGTCTTAGCCATTATGTTGAGCCACATTTATTCTTTTCTCAATTTGGGCAGATGACTACCATGTCTCACATGCACATGTTGTTACAGCAACAACACTACTATAATATAAAACAATATTTCTTCAAAATAAAAAAAAAATTATTATCTACTTGTATTGCCTAATAACTGATGAGTTTTCAAATAACTACATTTCCTTTCAAAGTCAAACCATATCCAGTCATAAGAAAATGGCAAAGAAATTGACAAATATTGTTCAATTAGCATATTATGTATTACTTTAGAAAGTAGTTCAAATACCAATGTTTTTGTTTAATTTTTTTTTTAATATTGGTTCATCAATATTATTATTAACATTAAAAATTAGCAAGTTTCTTCTGGTGACCCTGCTCTGATTATTAAGTATACTGTAGTTAAGTTAGGCATCCATGTTTTAGTAGTTCTGATAAAATATTTAGAAATTTATGAATTCCTTTTAATTCACTTTTATTTCATCTTTGTTTCTTACTTTAGGTTTGAGCATTCTCTAAAATATGAATAGTCCCACGTTGCAGTCCTGATTTAATAGGATTTATGTATGTAAAGATCTTTACTGTGCCTGTGCTGTACTACAGTAAATGAAAATGTTTTTGTAATGTGTGTTACGTACATAGTCCCTGGAACCTGTTAATGTACTTTGATTAAAGTAAAATAGAATTGATTAGAAATGAGTTCAAGTCCGAAAGAGAGCCCTGACAAACCTAACCCTAACCCTTCAGAACTTGATGTAAGAGATGTTGTCTCTGGCAAACGTTGTCTTCCTGACCCTGACACTGAAGTCAGTGATGAGGTCCCTGCGAAAATTCAGAAACTAGAGGACTCTGAAGATAACTATGAAAAGACAGGAAACTCTTCAACTGCACCAGTCATGGCATCCGTCAAAAGTCATGGTAAGAAACGTGCAGGAGAGAAGTTATTAAAATCATCCCCAGTACCTTTGAAAGTCTTGAAATTGGACGAGAATGGTTTGGCTGATCAACGTCAAGAAAAAAAGCACATTCGCAAAAGAATGAAAGCATTGTTTCAGTCCATTGTTGATCAGGTTAGTACAATTCTATTCTGGTTCACATTGTCATTAGCTTTAGTTGTATTTTACTTCAAAATATAAAATTTATATTATATAGCATTCATAATATTAATACAATAAAAAATTGTTCTTTCTTTTGAATGTTTATAACAAAATTAACAGATGTTGATAAAACAATGAGTTCTCTAGCTGCAAAAATTAACTAAATATTCTAGATTTTGTAAAAAAATATGGGCTTTACAATGCTGTAGCTGATCTTACCCAAAACTTCTTTAGAATATTGAAGATGTTGGTGGACAGGTCTGAATTAGGGACTATTGCTTTGATACACAGAAGTGTATAACACATGACCAGACAGTCATCCATAATTAATTTTTTGATCTCGATTAACATCCTTGTGTACACTTCCATCAAGCTTTTCAGTTTTTGACTGTATAGATACCAGTTGGAATGTATACATGTAACTGAAATACTTTTGAACATTTGAACTGTTTGAAAATTAAAATAGAGGAAGCATTAATTGAATTTGAAATACTTAAAAAACTGTTAACAATCATTTTCTGTAAACAGTAAAAAAAAATGTTATTAATCATTCTCTGTTGAAAAATTGTTAACAGTTATTCTCTGTAAAAAAAAAATTATGTTCAAAATTTCACTTATTTGATTGCTTTTTTGTTTGATTCCTAGATGGAGTTCTATTTCAGTGATGCTAATCTTCTTAAAGATCGTTTTATGAAAAGTTTACTTGAGAAGTCTCCTGATGGATGTAAGTCTCAAACTAAACAGTTCTCTCAGTTTGTTTCAATGCTATTAGTAACACAGAGTATCTTTGTATACTGAATATTTATTTCTAAAATTGACCTTTTAAAAATTTAGGGACATGAGATCTCTGTCAGACTGGCAAAAAATAGATGAAGAAGTAAGCAGTCAGAAATATCACTCATTTTAAAAGAAGTTAAAAAAAAAAGGCATTGAGTATTTCATTTTTGGAAGTAACATCTGTATCATATAAGATAAGATTTATCAAAAAATGGTTTGATTCTCACCTAGGCTAAGGAAAATGATACTTATAATAAATGATCCCTCCTTAGCCAATTTATAATTGTTTATCTCTGGACATGGCACAGCAGAATCAGACAACACATGAGAGGAAGATTGAACCTTTAACATATTTCTTGTGAACACCAGAATATACTGAACATGTTCTTCAAGCCTGTATTATGAAGATGAAAGTTTCCCTCTTAAAGATGGACTATATGGAGAAATTGTCAGATTCAAATTGTGGTTTACTAATTTTGATCTCCTCCTTTATTATAAATAAGATTGAAGAAGAAAAATATAGAGTTTATAGTAATAATTACTTGATGCCTGTTTATCATGTAAAACTCTGAATGTATAACCATTGTGTAACTGTAAACAAACAATGCATAGTATAAAAACTTTATAGTCATTACTGGATTTACCTTTAGGCAACATAAGCTATAGTTAGGGCTACACCTGCCTGCGCCCCATTCACCTTCCAATATTGTTATGAAGAAGATGCAAAGGAATAAATTGCATTATGTCGATTACAAGAGGCCCCATATCTCAAGTAGCTTATGACCTTATCAAGTCTAAAACTGTCCCTGATTATTATTTTTATTTTCAATCATTATAGTTATTTTATTAGATCAATGTCCTAGTCTTGTTTCTATATCCTTGTCTTTTTCTATACGGTATCCTAGTCTTGTTTCTATATTCTAGTCTGTTTCTATATCCTAGTCCCGTTTCTATATTCTAGTCTGTTTCTATATCCTAGTCTCATTTCTAAATTCTAATCTTGTTTTCTTTATTTCAGATATTGATCTCTCTGTGTTCAGCAACTTTAACAAACTTCAGTCTCTGGACAAAGATGGTATTAGTCAAACAGTTTTAGCCAAAGCACTTAGAAACTCAAAGATGCTACAGGTTAATGAGCCATTTCTTTTGAACATAAATATACTGGCCTGTTATTGCAACACTCATTCTATGAGTGTGAGAGGTCAAATGTGTGCACTGAAAGAAAAGTTCATTCCAACTTGTCTGAGGCAATTCTCCAAATAGTATCAATATATATTAGGCTTAAATAATACAAGTATTCTGTATATACATTTTTGGGTTATAAATGATGTAGAAAAAAGAATTTTATTAGACCCCCATCAGACAATGTCTCTGCGATGTGGAAAAGTTTGCAGTTTGCAACTGAGTCTGCATAATCATGTGACTAAGTGGCATAAACCACCCGGCTACTTATCAAGGGGGCTTGAATTGAAAACCGCACCCCAGCTGGGTTTGCTGAGTGCCTAAAGGCAGCAGAGAAACCTTCCTTCTTCCAGTTACTCCCTTCCCCCTCATGTCCACAACAGAAATTGAACTGTATCACATAAAAGTAATTTTTTAAAATGCACTTATCCCTATTCTTTGGACTTGAAGACAATGGCTATATGAAGACCTAACCATCTGTACTACATTTTGATAGCAAACAGTAAACTTAACTGGTGTCCCCTGACTTTTTAGAGTTTAATAATAAGTTAACTTTGTACTGCTTGTTGTTTTTTAAGTAAATATTTCTAGGTATATTTATGTGCCTATGTTTATGTTTTAATCAACAGTTAAATGAAAGTGAGAGTAAAGTGAAGAGAGTAACTCCCCTTGTTGAGCTCAGCCAGGAGGACATTGACAACAGAACAGTTTATGTGGTCAGTGCAGTTGTCTAGAAGTCTATTAATGCTTCTCATTATGTCATAAGTGTAACCTACAGTACTATTAAGTCTCAATATGTGATTGCTAGATTCTATCAGTACAACATAAAGTTCTTTTCATCACGTAGGCCTAACAGTAAAATACTTTTGCTTGAAACTGTATCACAGGAAGATATTCCCTCCAATGCCACTCATGCTTGGGTTAAAAATGTATTCTCAAAATGTGGTAAAGTGGTCTACATCAGTCTACCAGTCTACAAATCTACAAAACAAATTAAGGAGTTTGCTTTTGTTGAGTTTGATACTGCAGAGGAGGCTGCTCGGGCTTGCCAGGTAAAAGAAACTATGAAAAATTGCTCACTTGTTACAACTAACAAAAAAACATCTTTGGTCTTTTTTTAGTGGAAAAAAAGCTGCTCTTGGTTGCTTCTGTTAAAATTAAGTTTTTTTTTAAATTTTGTTGATTGGAAATGTATGCAATAATAAAATTATTCTATTTTATATGGATTGATTAATTTATCTTATTCTATATGTAAGTGTGTTTTTCTCGAGATGTTTCCTGAATCTTTGCTTAGTGCTGGGTTTTTTAGGTATCCAGTGACAGTTTAAACATATTTTGCTATTTTCAACCTAATTCTTGTTTAAAAAATGTAATTTCAGCTTTTAAACAATCCACTTCCATCCAAAGTTGTTGAGAAACCTGGCAAGTTTCCAAAGGGAAATAAAGATTTAAATAGATTACATAAGGTGTTACCTTCAGGTCAGTTCTTTTGTTAATCATCCTTCTAGACAATTTGAAATGTTCTTTCTTAGTTGTTAAAAATTCATATAGTCAATTACTTAAGCAACTGAGATAGTCAAATACTTAGTCAACTGTTTTAGGAAATGGGATTGTCCAACCCTTTTCTTCATTTTATACAATATTGATCAACCTTATGGTTCAACTAATTTTATGTTCACTTTATCAATTAAGCCCTGATGTATTGTAGTTTTTTGTGTATCTAAAAAAAAAATCATTAACAGAAAAGTTTTTTTTTTTTTGTAAGCTTCTTTCAACTTTTTGTATTTAAATCAAGTTTTGATTAGTGTCAACATTTTTGTCTATATTTGTTCTCTCAGATTATATGAATGTCAGTAACAAGTCCTCTAAGGAATCCCAGCCTGCCTCAGAGCCAGTGGCTGAACAACCTGCTGATGCTAGTGAACAGCTCAGTACTAAGAAGAAGAAGAAATCTAAAAAGAAAAAAACTGTGGAAGAAACTACCAAGGGCACTTCTGGCAGCCAAGTAGTTCAAGTTCCAAATTCCAAAAAGAAGAAAAAGAAGAAGAAAAAGAAAGGCCCAACAGAAGAGACTTTGGCTGCAGACGGTGTTAAAAATGAAAATGTGGATGATAGCTCAAAAGCTCAACAAAGCACAGAGGCTCAACAGAGCACAGCAGCTCAACAAAGCACAGAGGCTCAACAGAGCACAGAGGCTCAACAAAGC
>JADKLZ010003886.1:2773948-2786249 GCA_021533235.1 Biomphalaria straminea | reverse complement strand
CTCAACAAAGCACAGAGGCTCAACAGAGCACAGAGGCTCAACAAAGCCCAGAGGCACAGCAAAGCAAAGATACAAAGGAAGTGACTTTTGATGTACAGGACAGAGTGAAGGAAACGCCTGATGGTGGTTTGGATAGTGTGGAAAAAGCCAAAGAGCCTGAAGACTTTGATTCCCTTCCCAGAAAAGAAAGCATTGAGACAGACAGATTACATGAAAAGCCAGATATTCATCAAGAAACAAATCCTATTGTCAACTTAGAAACCAAGTCCGAGGATGGTGAGGAACAAAAGAGAAAGAGAAAGAAGAAAAAGAAAAGGAAGTTAGAAAAAGAAAATGCAGACAATGTTGAAACTGTTCCAGAAGTTGCTGCAGGTAAGTCTGGTCCAATTTGTTTTGTGGACATATTGGTTGTGGGAGATAAAAAAAAAACAAAAATGAATCAAATTCAAAATTTGTAAATACTTTATATGCCTAAAACATCACAATTTTAGTTGTTCATTTAAATTATTTACTGTATTTGAGCTGATTCACTTTATCATGTTTCACCAACACCTGTCTCTTAGTATGTGGGACCATTGGGACACTTCACATGATCTGACAACCGACTCTCTAATGTCTTGTGCCAGCATTTGAGTCCCTTACATAGACAAGCCAGTACTTTTCCTAAATGTTATCCTCCCATCATGTCATCTGCCTTTCCTTCTTTTTCCTGGTACTGTACCCTTCAGGAAAGTCTTTGCCACCTCTGAGCCTCTCTTTATATGGCTGTACGGTCTTAACATGCATTTTTTTACTGTACTTAGACAGTCAACAAAGGATGGAAATACTATTGTGATCCTGTTTCATGTGATACTTAGAATCTTGTATCTTATCTTATAAATCACAAATGTTACTTCAAAAGAGAAGATCCTAGTTAATTTTTTTTTTAGCTTTGTCCAGTAGGTTTTTCTTAATGTAATTTATTTTTCCTTTACATTTGAAATATGTGTTGTTGTTGTTTTTTTTTCACCAGAAAATCAAAAACTGAGTAGAAAAGAAAGAAAACGTTTAAGACAGGAAGATATCCGCTCAAAGAAATCTTGTGGATTAGTCAAGTCAACCTCAGAGGTTGAGATATTACAAGACACATCTCAGGAGGATATTGAGAAGAGTGGATTGGATGAAAGTTCAAGGTCAGAGATTGTAGACAAGGATGCAGACAATACAACAGAGCAACAGCTCAAAAGTGAAAGGTCAGAGATTACATCTATTCTGAAAATGAAAAAAGGTCAGGAGAGGAAAAAAGTTGAGTTTGACCCTGTGGCTGTGACAACTGAGTTTTTGAAAGGGAGAGAAATCAGGAAGAGAAAGAAAGCAAAGAAAGGCGCATTACATTTGAGAGTTATCTCCAAGTAAGACTCAAATCAAACATTTAACTAACAGTTTAATCCAGTGCCAATAATGTGCAAGCCTATTTTACATCAGTTTTTATTATAGGTGCTTATAAACACATTTTTTTTAATGTGATAATAAAACTTTTTTTTTTTATTATTATGACGTTAAAACTTTGTTTTCAAATTTGTATTAGAAAAGATTGGTTGTCACTCAAAGCTGAGTACATCACACAGCAGAAGTCTCATATGGCTGCATTGAAAGAATCTCTCAGAGAACTACGACAACAAGAAAGTCAAGGTCAGTCATTTATACATAAAAACACTGAACAATAATCTTGAAATACAAAAACAAAATTTATTAAAATACTCAAAAAGACGCAAAGATGAAGGCACATTCCTAGTTCCATATGTTAAGACACATTTGTACAAATGCTCCTTCTACCCTAGCGCTATTAGAGCATGGAATGGGAGCCTGACCCAGCCTAAAAAACATGACTTGGCAGAATTTAAGTCATTGGTTAGTGTGCATGACTTAAAGCATGACGTGTAGGGCATAATCATCTTTTTTTGAAGTAACATCTGTATTATATAAGATAAGATATACAATAGAATATTTGTCTTGTAGTTTAGAAAACAAAAAATCAGCTACTAAAGTAAAAGATATCTGACCGCAGGTCAAGAAGGAAATAAGCATGTTGATCTGGAAGATGTCTTTGGCAACAAGCGACTGAAGACAAGCCACGAGGTCAAAATGGCTCATGTTGAGAATTTGAAGTTTATTCCTAACGTGATAGTGCAGTGGAAATGCTCTCATGATGTCCATAGAGATAAAATTAAGGTAAAGTACCGGTAGCTAAGATGTTTAAACATGTTCTTTCTAGTCTAAATAGAATTTAACTTTTTCTTTTTGGATTAAACTGGCTTAGTACCTAAAATTACTATTGTTTTATATTTAAGTCAAAAGAAAAAAAATATATAACTTATGTGAGATCATCATTTTAAAATTCTTCTGTTTTTTTATATGAACTTATAATCATCAAGTTTACATAAAAATAAATGTATATGTGTGTATGTACCTGCATATCTGCATATACACTTCTCATGACTAATGGGTAAATTTTTTTAAAAATTAAATCTTATTATAGATAACAATTAGATTGTAGCCAAAATACATAGTACAATTAATTTACATGGTAGTGAAAGGTGTCTGATTTAGACACTGATTTCTAATTTATCCAGGATCTATCTAAAATATGACCAACTTCTATTTCTATTAGACAATGTTCAAAGAGATCAGTGGAGACAGCATTGCTTACATTGATGCCATGGAAGAGGCTAAAACTGGATACATTCGCTTTAAAGATGAAACAAGTGCAGAGGAGTTTGCCAAAATGTCCAGGCACTCCACATCTTTTATGGCCAGAGTTTTGCCAAGTAAGAAGCCCCCCAAAAAATAAGGTTTAAAAATGTTGGTCAATGTTATTTGTTTATAGATGTTCATGTTCTGGCCTATTGTTCTGCCTAGACTTAATGTTTCATGCACTAATATATTAACAGTGGATCAACAAGAAGCTTACTGGGCCAAAGCCAATGAAGATAGACTGAAGAAACTGGCTGGAAGAAAGAAAGAGAAAGGTGCTGATAAGGTAATTCATTTGTATCTATGACTAATATTACTTGTGACACTTAGACTGGCCATGTTACTTAAGTGCTGACTCACTAACTCATCTCTCCTGGTCCTCACAGGGATTTTTAATTTTGGGATTTTTAGAGTGGCTCTGAGTCCGCCCAGCTCTAATGGGTACGGTACCTGATATTCATAAAGAAAAAGTGGTTGGTTGTTGTGCTGGCTATAAGACACCCTCGTTAACAGTTGGTCACAGAAACAGATGATCTTTACATCATCTGCCCTATAGATTGTAAGATTTGTAATGTTACATTCATTTGTCCCTACTATACATTATGTTATTTCAGTCTAAAAGTCTATTATCTGGTTGAGCCTGATGCTTTTTTTCAACATATTTAATAATTGTTTTGCAGTCGACTAGTAAATATACAGTACACTCCCTTTTATTCTTTGACAGATTGCCAGAAAAGTGTTTGAAAGAAATAAAGAAACATTTCATCACAAACCAACCAGAATTGTATTTGCTGACGATGAGGCCGGAGATGCCCCTGTGGTAAAGAAAGACAATCCTACAGACTCTATTTCTACTGACAAATCCAAAGATGTTTGAAGCAAGCCTGACACTGGAAGGGAAATAGAGCTAGCTTTGAATCATTGCACTGACTGAATCATGGAAATGATATTCAACTGCAGTCACAAAGAGACACTGGCATATAAAACTGCCCAAAATTTTTTGATGTATACAGATACTTATAATGTTTTTATTTCTGTTGATGAATTGGTCTAGAGGTTGAACACTAATTGACATCTTGCAGAAGATTTAAACTAGGTTGTAATTTTCTTGAAGCATTGTCGGAATTTGTGAAACTAAACTAAGAGAAAAAAAAAATTAAATACAGGTTTAAGAATCTTTAGTAAGTGTAAAAGTTTGTTCATGATATCTACAATGATTTGTTATTTTATTTTGATTGACTCTATTGTCAAGTTTTGAAACTCACAGAAATGTTCCAGACTGCTCTCACTAATTACTGTGGCCAATCAGATCTGAGTAGAATCTATCATTATTTACTTCACTGAATGTTCTAAATGTTACTTTAGTCAAATAAATACTAATTGAGTGTTACACATTACTGTGGTCAAACAACTTGAGTTAATCCATCAAAAATATTTTGGTCAACTTATCTACTGTAGTGAATCAGACTTGGAAACTTGTTTCTTCGATCAGCTTGACATGATGTCTCAACTTTTAGACTTTTTTATTAAGTTTCTTGTTAATGTAATTGTTGTTATAAAAAAATAAAAGTCTATTTTTACCTAATGAAACAATTTCCTTTGAATAAAATGCTAGTTTCTTGTTTGCTAGTTTCTCAGTCTAACCAAAATTTAGAAGAAATGGGCCTCAGCCTGCCCAAACCAACATAAGAAAAATAGACAAAATATTGGTCTAAGGATAATGACAGGAGCAATAAAAAGAACAACCAAAAGAGCTATGGAAAAAACCGCTGCCCTGATCTCTCTGGATGAGAGAAGAGATATACAAATTCTTTCCCAATTCACTAAATTGGAAACCTTGGAGAAGCACCCACTCAGAACGAAAATCCACAAAACTGGTACTAAAAAAAGTCTCAAAAGGACCAATTTCATACAGGAATCTCTAAACCTAAAAAAAAAAAAGAAACACCAAACATAACTGGAATTCACGATACATAATGAATCTCAACAATGAAATGAAAGTTATCTTCCTACTATAAGAGACCATATTGAAAATATAACCAACAAATCTGACTACATTCCATCTGAGCTCAAGGAAATAGTGAACTGTTTTCTACAAACTCAATACCCAAGTAGCAATCAGTGGATCAGAGTTTACACAGATGGCACATCCCATGAAGCCACCACAAATGGAGGAGCTGGAATACTCATCGAATGGCCAGATGGGGAAAAACTAGAAAAAAAAATCCATTGCAACTGGAGAGCTCTCTGACAGTCACAGAGCAGAGAGGGAAGCACTAGCATTAGCTTTTACCATGCTAGACAATCATCCAAGTACCCCACACAGCCAGATTGTCTTTCTAAGCGATGCGAAAATAACCCTCCAAATCTTGGAAAACTGATTCTTCTTAGATAAAAAGTCTCAGGACAGCACTTACAAAGCTCAACAACAACAGCAAAAATAAATAATAAATTATTCAATGGATAACAGCTAATATACAACTAGAAAGAAATGAGAAGGCTGACACACTCGCCAAGAGTGGGAGGACACAATCACAATTAAACTCTGCACTCTACCCAGAAGAAATGAAGAAACTAATAGTAAATAAAATAAATGAGAAATGGACAAGCTCTCATCCAAATCACAAGAAAGATGATGCTTATTATAAGCTATCCCGACAAGATCAACGTCTAATCTTTCGACTCAGGACCAACGACAATGCGACAACATATGTTCAGAAGGTCAAATTGGAACCAATGAAATCTGTCCATGCGGAGTGTCACCAGAGAATGTTGACCATGTCCTCCAAAACTGTTCTGTGTATCATGAGGCCCGTAAAAGACACTGGCCCAAAACACCCCAATAGAAAACTATACGGAGAGCTCCCTGATTTGGAAACTACTGCGCAGTTCTTCTCATGTACTGATCTAGTCATCTGAACGCTCCAACATAACAATGAGAACAAGAAGAAAGAAGAATTTGTTTTTAACGACATAGATCTGTGTTCAGTATTTTACTCGAGTTATTGGCATGCTTTAATCTTATCTTATAAAATACAGAAGTTACTTCTAAAAAGATGATGATTTCCACCTATGCATGTCCAAGGTCTAGTCGTGCATGTTAATGACTTAAAGTATGGCAAGGTTTTTTGTGGAGTACCCTACACTTTTTCTAAAGCTTTTTTAAAGCTCAACTTATGAACGAAAATACTTATATATATACCTATATCTAAAATCATGCTGTTTTGTTTATAGTAAGAATGTAATAGAGTTATTGAAAATTTAATCCCATATTACTTTAAAACAAATATTTGATGTGCATACTTAGTTTTTAAAAAGTAGCCTACATTTTTTGAGTTTGTGGAGAGTAAGTCCATTGGTAGATGCACTGTCGTAAATCCGGACCTGTATTTATTTATTCCAAGCATGCAACAAGCGTACACTTCTTATTCACATTTTCACCAGCCGTAAAAATGCTTAAAATGTTTGAAAAAAAAAAGTTTATGACCCGTCGGAATTGCAATACTCCATAATAATTAATAATATTTTTTTTTGTGGATGCCCTTTTCTGTGGAGTACCCTTGACAGTAGAACCGCTTGCCCTCCCTTAAATTCGGCCCTGCACAAACCAAATTTTGTTTAGTTAGTGAAGTGATCTTATGTATCATCCTTGGCATTATTTAGAATCGAAGATAAATTTATTGTAAAAATCAATCCCCTAAAAGGTTTTCAAATCCATTTCTTTTTTTAGGGAATATTTCAAAACGTGTATGTTTGGCCAAAGTGATCAGTCATAGAACTGACAAGTTGAATCTTGTATGCAGGAGATAACAAATATAAATAGACAAACCATAGACATAAATAAATATAAACTGGAAAAAAGAAGTAACTTCATGAAACTTGAAAACATGCATATCTACTATTGAATTCGGATTTCCGAATTATGAAAAATTTAAAAATTGCATGATCTTCAGTCTTAGAGATTAAACACAATTTATGGACATAAAATAAAGTACACACACTTGCAATGCCCAAATTTTTGTTTCATAAAACTCTCTTATTGGCCAGTCTTTATTTATTTATGTCTATGAGACAAACCTGACTGGGACAATGCCAAGAACCGTGTTTTTCTCATTGGAAAAAGAAAAGATTATTTCGTTTTATTCAATAGTAGCTTTAAAACTGCTATCTGAACGCGAGGGACACATTTCGTCTGATAAGATATTTTGTGTGTGTGTGTGTTTATATCTATCAAAAATAGAGAGTGAAACACTGGATAAAAACTTTGGAAATGGGTAGTCACGTAATGTTTTTTTTTTAAAACTCTTTAAAAAAAATATCATTCTGTTGAATATGTCACGTGACGACACAAGCAGAAGTGAACCTTTGACGCTTTGAAAATGACAACATTGTCAACAAACAGAACAGGACACTTGCCTATACTCCTATAGAAAGCAAAGAGCTCCCTGATTTGGAAACATTTGCACAGTTTATCTGTATTATATAAGATAAGATAGATATTTGAACGCTTCAACATAATAATGAGGAAGAAGAAGAAAGAAACAGAAATACATTATAAAAATGTTTGTAAAATGTTTAGTTAAAACGCTATCGCCACACATTTAAAAGAAGATCGAAGTTTTAGATAAAAAACAAAAACTTAAATTTAAACTATGATATAAGGTAACAGTAAAGTCTTGCATTCATCAAATGGAAGACTGCGAGTTGATTGAAGTTATTAAAATATGAATAGGGAAAAAGAACTAATTAATCTGTAATTGTAGTTTTATTTCACTGCATAATCAACCCGTTAAATTGTGTATTTCTCTTTATAACCCAGTTCTCGTTGACAAACACACATATTTATTTATTTATATTGTTACGATTTTCTCTAATAGGCCTTTTGTAAACACTGCTCAACACAGCACATATAACTCAAGAACTTGACAACAAGAGTTCCAAAAAATAGTGCGGTAGTTTAATCACTAAACACATCAACAGACAATACTACACAATTGGCATCATGATCTACTGACAGCTAATGCTTTGCTGTATGCTTACATCACCGTACTGGTTTACTAAACTCTACCGCCTATCTCATCCTGGACTCCTACTGCGCTTAAGGACTCAATATTACCGGGACTGATGTTATGGTAGACTAGTCTCCGGTCTTCTCACTGTGCTGAACTCAACTGCCTTACACACTTGTCTCTGGTCCTCGCTTTCGATCACATGATCATATCGCGGTTCATATTTACTTGTAACGTTTTTACCAGGTCTATCCTTTGGTGTCTGGAGATTTAGGTACTGGAATTTTAGGCACCGGTAATTTAGGCATCAGTGAAATAAAACGAAAAATTACAGATTTAATTAGTTCAATTTTTTCCTATCATATTTAAATTATTTCAATCTACCCGCAGTCTTCATTTTGATGACATTTCATTGCACACAATTGTTTAACGTCCACAAGGTGACACCACTCATTCGACGTAACTCACACCACTGAAATTTAGTTCCGAATTTAAACTTCCGCTGTGGACAAGCTGGTATAACCAGCCACAGCTGTAACCTATGAATGACGTGAAGCCCACACAGTAAACAGAAGCCCCGCTGCTTCCTGGACAGGTACATGTGGTATAAGTAAACTTACTGTATCTTTCCCCTACCAGAAGTCTGTCCTTCCACTGACCAATACTGATTTGCTTAGAGCAGCCGTGAGGATGGGACACGATGAAGGTCAGTTTGTCCACGTCTCTAAAATTGCGATATTTATCGTAGACCTTTTTGCGGATGTCGTGACAGTGTATAAACATTTTTTTCAGTTTGTCGCCGATGTTTCTGTCACACGTGACGTACTTCAGTTTGCACCAGTCTCTCCTCACGTCTGCGTCTTCAACACTGACTTTGTCTATCGTGACGACGGGACTGCTCTCTTTATCGTAAAACAGCCTCAGGGAGGTGTAGCCGCCCTCGATGTCATCGTAGACCACGTGAGTGGCCGTGTAGACCACTATCTCCCACCAGACGTCGCTGGGAGAGTCTGACCCCTGACATTTTTCACACCAGCAGTGGACGTAGTCCAGGTCATGCTGACCACCGTACACGCGGTCACTGTAACCGTCTGTGAACTTGTTGACGTCACTGACGATTCCAGTTCCGGTCCTCAAGTTCAAACTGTTTCTCATGCTGTAGAATGGGTACAGAACCTCAGTGTTGGGCCAATATTCAGGCCTGTGCGGGCTGGTCATCCTTACGTCCACACGAACTGTCAGATCAGCGAGAGCTTTGACTAGCCTGGACAACTCCACATCTCTATGGCCTTCAGGTAAATGGTTTAAACTGAAGTCACCAACAGGTATAAACTGGGAGTGGCCTGGATTCTTGGTACAATCAATAAGGCATCTATGTAGGTCAGCCTCCCCACCTTCTGACATTTGAGTTTCATGGTTCCCTGGTCAGGAAGATAATAAACATGTAAGCATTCTTGAAGAAACAGTAAAACCTAGCTCTATATATTGTGTATAGTTAATGTTTTTCTCTAACTGCACTATCAAAGATTTGGATCTATGACGGAAAACCCATTAAAACCTAGGTTTTTAATGTATCCCGTGGACAGAATAAAGGAAGTGTTATAAAGCTATGTTTTTTTTTTTAAAGTTATTTAATGGTTTTTCACTTTGTAGCTCCGGGAAATAAAAATGCAATTATATCTTCCGTTTGTGGCTCAGTTTTTGTTTTATTATTTAGCAACACTGAAGCTGAACTTAAAGTCTTTACCATTGTTTATTATATCCTGAAAATCCCAATTATAAAAGTCAAAGCAAAATAAAATAAGAGTCAAATATGTTTCAAAGTCTCTAAATACCAATAGTTTGAAATATTACCGAAAAGCTGACAGCTGTCAAATAATTCTGTATCACGTTTTGGCTTCATATTTCTTGGAGAGTCTAGAAGAATAAAACGAGCACAATTGGCAATTAGGGTCCCGTGATTCTAAATATAACAACAGTTATAAACAAAATAATTTATTTTAATGTGCTAAAGTGAATGGTATAAGTTACGTTGACAAATGTATGGTGTTATAGGGTACACCGAATGTCATAGGCTACATTGAATTGCATAAATTAAATTCAATGCTGTTAGGTACATTAAATGAAATATGTTCAAACCTAATTGTTGGCCTCCACCAGTCGTGAAACGACTCTGTTTAATCTCATAAGAATGAGATGAAAGGGGGGCATCAGTTATGTTTGAAACATTAACGGCTTATCAGTAGGAACAACACTATTCTATGAAATAGACTACATTGAATATTATAGGTCTCATTGAATTAAAAGTTGCAATGAACTGTAGATGTTATGTTGAAGGGTCTTGGAAAAAAACAAAGTAGCCTAACATACTAAGTACCAATGTTGCCAGAGTTGCAATACAGGCGCTTGATTTGAACCCACGAGGAAAGAGGAAAGCGGGCAGACTCAAACAAACCCGGAAGAGGGCAGTCATCAGTGAAGCTGAGGGTACTGGAATGACATGCGAGCAGATGAAGAAAGCTGCCCAGAACCTAGTTCAGTGGAGATGTGTGTTTGCTCCCAAGTGAGTTTTTCAAGTCAAGTAAGTCAAACTGAAGGCTTTATAATATTAATAGGCCCTATAACTGTTAAGCGAATATAAAATAATATAAACCTTCATTGTTTTTTCCATTGCTATTTCGTGGAAATACCCTTGAAATTGTGTGTTGTTGACCGATGTTTTCAATGTGTAGATCCGAATCCATGAGGATTATTAGGCTACATTCTAGCCCAGACCTCCCGCAGAAAGGGATGAGAAGGCAGCGGGATGGGTTTGAACTCTTGGGCCATCGTGATGACAGTCAGAAGTACATACCAAGCGACCATCCAACCACCCTAGCAGTTTGATGTGATCTAGAATTAGACCTAAGAAGTATACAAAGACATGAGTCTGTTAGTAGGCCTAGGATTGTAGATATAATAAAGCACTTAGTGATAACTGCTAGAGAAATCTTCAGCATTTAGAAAATAAAAAAAACAAAACGGTGTGGCTAGTTCATGTTTTGAGCGGAAGTCAGTTTCCGTTAGAATACGCGTCACAGAAAACAAAGGGGAAATAAAGACATGCACCTGTTATGTTGTCATTCGAGCTATCTGTCAATTATCATCCCATACACTCCAGTGGGTTTAAACAAGAAAAAACGTTATGAAACATGACTAAAGACAGTTTAACTTGGTGTACGCATCAAGGTTGTCCAAAAAAATAATTAATAAGGATGTTTTATTTCACATTGGCGTCTGATCGCTTCTAGTTTCTACACAGCAAGGAAAAATGTAGGGGAGATAATTAAAAATACATTTGTGTTGATAACACAAACGTTGGAAGAGATGAGCTTATAAAACGAGTACAAACAGTTCATTGAGTCCAGGGCCAGCTTTAGGTCGATTTGACCGTTTGCTTCAAATTGAGCCCCGCGCCTGGTAGGAGCCCCGCAAATTGCCCGCAATATACTGATAATATATCATTATCAGTTTTGGATATTGTCAAGGGCTTTTAAAGATGCAGGGCTTAAATGCATGTTTATTGTATTATACTATTGACGTAATTCTAATTAACCCACTGACGCTTATTGCATTTGAGTTTCTTCCTATAATCCTATACATGTATAATAAACATTGGTATGATGATCTAATTAACAATAAGTAATGAATATTTTGTAAAAAAAAAACATTACAAGAGAGGCCTCGCAAGCATTCATTAAATTTGGCCACACAATTTGTAAGGCCGGCCCTGATTGAGGTTTTAGTTTCTCGTTAAATTTACTTCTATGAATTTATTATTGAATTTAAATATTATTGTGTGTTATTTCACGGTGTGTACTCTCGTTTTATAATTTCAAATTTGAAAATTAAATTATTTTATTTCGAAAAGAGGAAAGTTCTATTGGTTCTTCATACTAAAATTCTCGGCATACGATTGGATATTAGGACATTACATTTAGCTTCTTATACAAGCCTTGTAGTGGAACCCCCAGGGCACAAGACCGAAAAGAACATGGCGATGAAGCCGAGAGGACAGGAAAGAGCTGGGAAGCCATTTAAAAATTAGCAAGAGACCGCGGAGAGTGGCGTGTTTTTACTGAGGCCCTATGGCCTATGTTCCATGAGGAACGCAAAGGAGAGATGATAATGACATTTAGCTTCTTAAAATACAAAGACGCCTTCACCACCTTTGCCCCGGAAGTAAACCTTTTCTCTTTCACAATCTAAAATATGAGAAAATTGTAATGAGACTTTCTTATTGGTCCAATCAAATCCTTTTGTATGCTAAGAAACTGAAGATGCTAAAGATTGACTCACTATGAACAAAATGTGGGCAATAGTGACCGATTTTAGATTCCCAACCGATGTGTCTAGAGTTCAAATCCCGGGGATTTGATTCGGGATTTTAAGGACGCCCATGAGTGCACCCAACTATTATGGACACCTGACTGTGAGACTTGAGAAATGAGAGGGTGGATGTGTCTTGTCTGGATGAGAGAAAGATGTTTGTTTACTGTGAGACTTGAGAGATGAGAGGG
>JADKLZ010003886.1:2748843-2765192 GCA_021533235.1 Biomphalaria straminea | reverse complement strand
CCAGGACAGAGTGGAATGGAAGTAATCAAAAGAAAGATCAAAGATCTCTAACTGCATTTATAGTTTTAAAAAACATTTTTGTATTATATTCGTTGGATCGAGACAAAACGTTTTGGTAGGTCTGAACACACCCGGGTACGTTATTCTGCCTCGAAGTGGAGCCCGAGTGGAAACGATTAATTGAGGAAGTGATTAGACTAAATAATAGCAAAACAAAAATCCTGTGAAAGTGTCCAAGGGAATGCGAGAGCTTTTCCATTGCATGGTGTGAAATTGAAAGAGAGCTTCCACGTCCCTGTCGATGATCCATGCGCCGTTCCTCAAGGGACCGTTACATTAATGGAGAGTCCTACACGGTTAGCTAGGTACAACATAGGAAAATGGTGGAGTTCCAGGTATGCTCGGCCTTCGACCATAGCATATGCGCCCAGGGTGCCAGATACATCGTAAATAGCAATGCTTTACATAGGCTTTGACTTGGATCTCTTCCAGACACAACGGTGTGTTCAAGCAAGCATACACGCCTAGAGTTCGAAGAGCCTTTGGTCAACTCTTTTGACAAGCTATCGGCCTTCACTGACAACAGGTAGCCACGTCACAGGTCTTTGTTAAGGCCGGATGTACTTCATACGCATTTTATGTGTCAATCTAGTCATGCATGTTAATCAATGACTTAAACTCTGCTAAGATGTTGGTATTCCTGGCTGATTCATGCTATCATTGATAAAGTTCTCAAGACTAATGTTACAAATGTACTGTCACATATGCAATTCTAGGTTTATTTATGTATTTCATTATTTGGTAAGGCCACTTATCAAAACCTAGAATCTGGGTTTTTTACTATAAGGGTTTAACCCGGGATCTATTTATAGCTTGTCTGAAGACTTCTGGAATTCAAATCTTTTGGTTAGTTTGAATAAAAAGACATTTTGAAAGGAGGCGCGTTTACAAAGGCGCCCAAGTCAGTCCGGGCTGAGATGCTGTCTAGAAGAGTCGCATAGTTAGATCTGATATGTTTATTTAAGAAAAAGTATGTCTTTGTGGACTCAGAAGTTTTATTAATATTATTTGTACATAGCTGTACTTATGTTGAGTTTAAATAAAGGTTCCTGTATTGTTTCATCAAGGCATTTACTCTGTTGAATTCCTAGATCGTCATTGTTCAATATTATTTTATTCAAGATACAATCCCCGGCACATGGTCTGTATGGTCTTGTTTCAAGTAATACAGCATGGACAAGGCACTTCAACGAAAGTTATACCTAGATCCATGGGCGCCCGCAGGATTTTTTCCAGGGGGGTGCAAGCACTGGCGGATCCAGGGGGGTGGTAGGGGTGCTAACCGCCCCACTCGCCCCCCCCCGCCAAAGTCCGGAAGATACAGGTGACGAAGAACGAAGATATGTAGTGTAAAGCCGTATTCTGTAACAACTCCGCAATCCAAACGTTTTTTTTTCTCGGCGGTAACAACTCAATATCCAATATCATGTTTTTCTGCCAGTAGTCTCTCCTTCCTCAAGATGACATCTCTGACGTGTTCCTCAGGATGGTCAAGATGGTTTTTGATTATGCCATCAATGTTACTGCTGAGCTGCTGTTGAGCGGCCACTAAGTTAATTTGGTAAGACTGCAACACCATAGAAAATGGTTCAAGAACAGATGAATAATTGACGACAATGATAAATAACTCTGGAATCCTCGATACACCATAATGAATCTCCACCCTGGGACGAAAGCCCTCTTCCTACTATAAGGGACCATATTGAAAACATTGAAAACTTAAAAGAAAATCTGACTACAGACCAACAGAGCTCAAGGAAATAATTAACTGTTTTCTTCAAACCAATTATCCTAGCAATCAGTGGATCAAAGTATACACCGATGGATCATCCCATTAAGCCACCACAAATGGAGGAGCTGGAATTCTCATCGAATGGCCAGATGGAGAAAAACTAGAAAAATCCATTGCAACTGGAGAGCTCTCTGACAGCCTAAGAGCTGAAAGGGAAGCCCTAACACTAGCTGCTACAATGCTAGCAAATCAACCAAGTTCCTCACACAGTCAGATTGTGTTACTAACCGATGCGAAAACAACCCTCCAAAGCTTGCAAAACTCTGATTTATCTTATATTAAAAACCTCAGAACAGCACTTACAAAGCTCAACAACAACAGCAAAAAACTGTTATTCAATGGGTACTAGCTCATATACAACTAGAAGGAAATGAGAAGGCTGACACACTCGCCAAGAGTGGGAGAACTAACTCACAAATAAACCCTGCACTCTATCCAGAAGAAATGAAGAAATTAATTGTAAATAAAATAAATGAGAAATGGACGAGCTTACATCCAAATCACAGAAAGATGATGCTTACTATAAGCTATCCCGACAAGATCAACCGGACACAACAGAATGCGACAACACATGTACCGGAAGCTCAAAATCTGAACCAGTGAAAACTTCCCATGTGGAGTGTCATCAGAGAATGCCGACCACGTCCTCCAAGACAGCGCTCTTTACCAAGAGGCCCATATAAGACACTGGCCCCAAAACACCCCAATAGAAAGAAAACTATATGGAGAGCTCCCTTATTTGGAAACCACTTCGCAGTTCATCTCATATATTGATCTAGTCATCTGAACCCTCCAACATAACAATGAGAACGAAGAAGACGACAATGAAAAGACAAATCAGAAACACAAGAGGAGGAGACATTTACTAAACATGTGCAGTTTATCTGGTTCACTTGCAGTCGTTATTTTAAGATCCGCTAAACAGTCAAAGGTCTCTAAGTTGAGACTTTAAGCTTGAATAGATTCGTATTTTTCAGTTCATTGTGTCTCAGACAAAGAGGTAAATTTAGCACCAGCTGTTGGTGTCGATTTTGAAGACCTTTGTGTCGCGTTTGCATACATCAGTATATCTCGGCAGTGAACGACCAGCGAATTTCATGCCTTCTGTTAAATCACAACACATAATGTTTTGTGAAAGTCGACCTTGTGGCATTCATGTTCAAATATAAAAAATCGTCACGACTAACATGCTTTAGAATATGTGAAACCCTTTAAAGTGCAAAGAATTGCAAGCCTAGAATAAATTGTACATGGTCGGACATGAACTACAGATTTGCCTATTCTAGTTACAATAATAGCTTATCTTTACAGCTGTTTTTCAGTGGAATCACTACTTTTTAAATTACTACACTTTATAATATTCTAATGATAGGCTTTATATTTAGATTTAGAAGATCGAATTTTCTTGAATATTAATTTATTAAACTCTTGAATCAATAATGCACGGGTACCCTTAGGGGGGTACATGATAGTACACTTGTACCCCCCTTCCTGGAATCTGACTGAATCTACATCAAGCCTACGTAATAAAAAAAAACAGATCTAGAAGATGTATTTCATTATTTTAAAAATGGCTAAAATGTGGTTACTTGGAATTCAGTCGCGAGCACATACATGGTTGGCCATCCATTCCATACGCCTAGGTTTATCTACTTATTTCTACTAATACATTAACTAGTGGAAGCACTACTAGTTCAGTTACTAGTTAGAAATTAATTTATTTGATGGTGCGAAAAAATGGCTAGAATTTGGCTACTCAGAATCCAGGGGGGTGCAAGTGCACCCCCTTGCACCCCCCTGCGGGCGCCCATGCCTAGATCATATTTGACCGTGACAAGTACTAACCTGATTGGAGAGCAATGATCCCCTTGGAGCTTGAACCACTGTCGTAAAATAAAGTGAGAGTGGTCTGCCTTGCTACAATGTCGTCATAGACCACATGATCGGCTTTTACCACATTGAATTCCCAGCAGACGTTGCGCGGTGTTTCTGAACGTTGACATGTTAAACACCTACAATGGGTGCGATGTTTTCTGTGTTTACCAAAGTGTTTAAGACTGTTTCTAGTGATGAACTTCAACACTTGTCTCATGGCTCCTGCCTCCAGCCGGAAGTTGATGCTGCCTTTTTTGTAAGCTCGAGAGAATATTCTGTTACTGACCAATGTGACTTCAAGCCTGTACGGATTTATGTTTCGGACTTCTACTCTGATGGACAGGTCAGTTTGACGTTTGATGAAGTGTAAAAGATCAAGAAGCTGATTTGTTTTTAATATTTCATTAGATTTGACCTGTGTATAACCAGAACAGTTCACACAATCGCTCCAGTGTTTGTACAGATTGAATTCTTCACCATCTTCTGGGATACAATCTTCATAACTGCCCCCTAAAAAAAAATTGTAATTTTTAGGTATCAATGCTTTTTTTTTTTGGTGTGAAGGGAAGTAATCAAAATAAATCAAGGATTCAAAGTTATGTAGATGATTTACTTCCCCTTTTCAATATTAGCGATTTGTAGTTATTACGAGTAGTGGCGTAGACACTTTGCTGTCAAACAGTCTAGGAAATCGCAAGAAAGATTTTACAAATCTATAGTTTTAAAAAAGGCTTTGTCTGCGTTGGTTGTGGCAAAATATATAGGTCATAGATAGGGCTGCGTAGCCAGGTAAGCCAGGTGATAAGGTGAAATACTAAACGTAATCTACGGACTTAAAGACTTGTTATTATTACGTGTAGTCAACAAAAAAGTTAAAAGTGGCTTTATAGAATGAAACGAGTTATTAGAAACATTTTGTTTTTATTGATATTGTTTCATGACTTGTATTACATTCAAAATTATGAGTTCTAAAAGTTGGAAAAATGTACTCACTCAATTGGTGATTTGTAATATCTCTGGTAATAGACGAAAATGAGACTGAATCGCTTATACTGGACAGCGGTGAGTCTGAATTGCTTGTAGTATTGCTATGGTCTACATACTTTACCTATAGAGAAGACATTAGTCAAGTTGCATTATACAGGTGGTATGCGACAAGATTCAAACTTGAGATTTTTTTATGAGTAATCAAAATATGCATAACAATGGAGTATTTATTTAAGTCAAACTCTCACAAAATTAGTTAGAAGAAAAAAAAGTGCAATTACTTACCATGGTTTTATTATTTTTATATGCATTGGCTTTCACGTGATTATGGTCACGTGATCAAACGTCAAGGAATATTTTGGAGCATCATGATGCTATCAACCTACCTGTGAAAGATTAATTATATAGGTAGGTGAGAACGCATAGGTGAAACTAAAAGATTGTATTTCTCTTAACGATTTCTCTTATACCAATATCTCAACACAAAATTTCTAGAGAATTAACTTTTTGGACCTGATACATTCACCTACATTACACTAATCTCAGCCAAAGAATATAAGTCATCATATATGAGTTGCAGGCTTGCGGTGATATATACATTAAAGGCAATCTGAAAGTTAAGGATACACACATTTTACAAAGTATTTTCATGGGTAGGTTTTTTTTTTTTTTTGGAAAACAATACAATTTTCGTTGTCTGTTTGGCTCATTAAATTTGCATATACTAACAAAAGTAACTGGAAAACGATTTGCTATTAGACCACATGCCACATTAAAACACAGACCACAAGTCATACTTGGTGAAAGAGGAAAGTTTGACTCTACCGACTGGCTCTTCAACAAACGATTCAATGACGCCTGTGGGTCGGTTCAGCTTCAGTTATAATAGACATATGTAGATCTGTGCTTTGCGTTTTGGGTGGTTTTGTGTCAGTACAGTTTCTTTTTTTTTTTTTCAAACCGGTTTTGACTTTTTATTTTTTTTTTTGACTGGTAAAATTCAATTCGTCTTCCGTTTAATTTTAGACTGATGGGTGTGGCACATGTGACGTAGGACTGACGTGGGAACATGGACATAAATAAATATAGACTGGCCAATAAGAGAGTTTTATGAAATAAAATTTGTGAATTGCAATTGTGTTTACTTTATTTTTTGTCTTTAAATTTTGTTTAATTTCTAAGACTGAAGATCATGCAATTTTTAAATTTTTCATAATTCGGAAATCCGAATACAATAGATATACCGTTTTCAAGTTACATGAAGTTACTTCCTTTTTCCAGTCTATATTTATGTAAGTCTATGATGTTAACATAATTTGCAACTTTACTGTGCCCGGAAGACAAATCTAACATTCACTTTACTGAATTTTCTTAGATGTTTTCCCAGAAATGCTGGCTTAACCTTTTCGTAAATTTTATAGTCTCCTAGCGCCAGACTAGAATGAAAATAGTCATGTAATTAAATTTGTAATAGATCTCTAGATAAACAATAAAAAACAAAAAAAATGGGGTGTGTGTGTGAGCTGAATTCGAACTCATGCCTCAACCCTACTCAGGCTTCTCTAGCCAGTACAGTAAACACTCTGCTAGTGGAGAGCTTAGGAAAATATGGAAGATTGTAGAGTTCTCTATTGTTTCTATAATCTCGTCTTTTCATGTTGTGTTCACTAAAACTCTGACCACAACAAAGAATTCATTGGTTAACATACATGACTAGACATGACTAGATGCATAACGCGTAGGACGTAATCATCTTCTTTTTTGAAGTAACAATTAATTACCAACAGACGACAGTTAATTAACGAATTGTTTAATTTTGTTCATTGATTCTTGTGTTGTAAGGTACAAGAAATACATGTATACAATTTCAGCTTGATCTGACTTCGAGATTGGTATGGTAGAGATAACGTGTACAAACTTTTTACCAGACAGATATTGTCTTTATAATCTTTGTAATAATACATTTAAAACAGATATCAAAAATATTTTATTTTTGGTCTGATATAAACAGCTTTCAGACTTATTCACTGGTAATACGTCGTCGACTCTGAAGGTAACAGCTGTTGAATCAGAGGAGGTCAAAGTTCATCAAAGCATACACTTGTTGCTATTGAAAAACATAATTTCCAGATATTTTTTTTTTCGCGAAATTTGAGGCGCGCTGGTTGAGCGGTAAAGCACTTGGCTTCAGAACAGGAGGTCTCCGTTTCGAATCCAAGTGAAGATTGGTACTTTTAAGTGCGGGATCTTTGGCAGACGCTGAGTCCACCAATCTCTAAATGGTTACCTAACATTAGTTGGAGAACAGTAAAGGTTGTTGGTCGTTGTTCTGGCCACATGACACTCTTGTTAACCGTGGGCCACAAAAACAGATTACATCATCTGCCCTATAAACCAGAAGGTCTGATTGAGAATTTTACGTTTATAGAGAAATAACATATTTGAATAAAATTATAGATATTTTGTTCCAATATTAACTCTTTCTCTCCGTTATTATTTAACAAGTTCTGACGGAATCAACGTTGGTATCGTCAGTCAGGAGAGAAAGAGTTAAAATTGCCGAGACCTATATATAATTTATATAGGTCTGTGCACACATATTTTGGATATGCCACTTTTTTGTCATTCAAGTTTTTGACGCAAATTTTGTCTTTTTTTTTTTTAGTCCCATTCAAGGGGATGAAAGAAATTGTCTCCTCCAATAGTTTTGAATAGTTTCATTGAGAGCGAAGCTCTTGTGCTGCACACAAGAACAACTACATCACGTAGCTGAAAAAAAAAATTAGCCGGCACAGTTACCAGATAAGGTCAACAGTTGAAGGCTCTTTTAAGTAAAAAAAAATTCCAAGTAGCCTAATTGTTACAGTAATTTGACAAGCCGAAATTTAAGCTTACTGTAGCTTACCGCAGTGTGACTGAAACCCAGTGGTTCATAAACTTTTTCGACCCGGTGACCCCCTTTATACTGTGAAAGCTTATCCACGAACCAGAGGTGGACTGGGTGCCAAAATCGGCCCAGTTATTTCTCTACAATCAGACCTATAAATTGCATATTATAAGATGGACATCCAATTATAGCAATACCTGTCCTGAAAAATATTATGTTAAGTTTGAGCATTGATAACTGTACACACGCATTGTTGGATGGCTGCCTGGTCGAGCGGTTTGCACGCTGGACTGTCGTTCGATTTATCGATGGTCACGGGTTCAAACCCTGCCCTCTCCCATCCCCCGTCGTCCTGCGGGAGGTTTGGACTAGGAAGTAACTATCTTCAACTCTGAAGGAACATCCGAAACATGTAAAACATTTTTACAAAACAAACAGTGTGCTCTATATTGTTAATAAGAAACATAGGACTTGAAGCCCACTACCAGTAACTCTGTCTACGGATGTAAACTATTACATTATTTCGGAAAATTTGTTACATTAAATAAGTATTACACTTTTGAGAAATTTCTTCCAAACACCACGCACCGAGGGCCCAGTTTATAAATAATAATAATACTAAAAAAATAGTGTAATTCATACCGGTCCACTGAGCATTTGCCCTAACGCCCAAATATCAAGTCCGCCCCTGCCTCGAACCCCAAGGTTACAAATCTAAATAATGCATAATATTGTTATCACCCTATTGGCGACGCAAAAGGGTTAATTGTATGTGACACAGGCCAGAAAGAACAGTTTAGCGTGCTACATCGAAGGGCAAGGCATGAACTTTGAACGTGACTCGTGTTATGGGCATCTGATCATAAGCCTGCGTGTATGAGAGACAGAGTGTAAGAAAGCGACAGTCAAGATAGGACACGGAGGAGACCAGAACTGTGAGTCTGGCTATGAAGTCGGTCCTGGTTGAGTCCTCGAGTGAATGTACGAGTCCAGCAAGAGACAGTAGAGTTTAGTGCGGTTATCTACATTGTAACGTTTTAGTAGTTTATTGTGTTGCCAATTGTGTCATTACTGTCATATTGGCTGTTTTATTTAACCATTATTAAAGTACCAGATTATTTGGAACTCTTGTTGTTAAGTTCTTGATGTGTTGTGTGTTCTTGAGCAGTTGTTACGCGAAAGCTTGAGATAGGAAAAAGAGATCGTAACAATATATAAATTACAACTTTTTTTTGGATTAAAGTTACGAACTGATTGCCAGTTACCACATTTTTATTTTTTTAAATTCAGTACTGAAGAGATCACATTGCCAATAAAACATAAGCAGATAAGACACAAACGTATGGTTACGGTTTACACAACCGTTCACGTTAAAATTGTTCATAAAACTGTCCAAACATGACAGTTATTAGGTTGTCTATTGTTGTTATAATGTATAAATTTCAACGGTAACAATTACATTATCAGTACTAGTAGTAAATTAAGGTAATTAAAGGTTTGTTTATAATATAATGAAAATCAATGACATGAAAGAGGTGGAGATGTCTGTAAGTAGCAACCGTAAACCTTAAAGTCGGTTTCTTTTATTAATGATGAGGTTCATTTCAACAATGACTCCAAGGTGTACCAATAGAAAAGTCGGGATAACGCCCACGGGAGCACGTTATCCTGCCTCAACGTGGCGCTCCCGTGGAAACGGCTCACTAGAGGAAGTGGCTAGGCGAAAGGGTAACAAATATGATTCCCGTAAAAGTGCCCATGGGCGGACGAGAGTCTGCCCCTTCACGGTGCGGATTTGTAAGAAAGCTTCCACAAACCAGTCACAAATCCATGCGCTGTTCCTCAAGGAACCGTCTCATCAATGGCGGTTTCCGCACAGTTAGCTTGGTACAACGAAGGTAGATGGTGGAGGCCCCCGGTGCCACCGAGTGGTATTGGAAACAGCAATGCTCTATAAGCATTGACTCGGGTCGCTCCCAGACAGGCCTGTGGTCCGCAAGTTTTTGTTTTTTTTACTGTTTGTGTTTGTTCTCGGACGGATGCAGGCAGGTTTTTTTTCAAACTTAGAGCTCGAAGAGCCTTCGGCTCAGCTCTTAGACTATTCACACGGATAACGCCCAACAACTTCTGTAGAAAAATCCATGCGTTGAAATCTTTCTGTTTAAATCAATGATGCCTGGGTATTTTTGGAAGGCATGTTATGTGTTTGTTTTTACGTAATGTGTTTTTTTTATTTCGGCGTGTTTGCTGTAGTCTCGATGCTGCTATTGATTTGTTCCAATTATTCTTGGTTTTTTTTAAAGTGTTATTAAAAAAAACTTCGTTGAAAAATTACTTTAAATAAATTGTACTTATTTTTAAGTAATTTCATACACATATGTTGTTGTTTGTTGTTTTCTATTTTAAAATTGGTCCAATGACTTAAATCTCTCTAGTAGATTGATAAATTAAGTTTAAAAAAAAACAACTTAAAAATAACAGACTTTTTTATTATTATTATAGCTTTTATATAGCGCTACTTTCATGCTTACAGCATGCTCAGAGCGCTTTGATCCAATCTCATTTGTGGACCAGTGGGGGGGAGGGGGTATCTAGGAGTTGGTTTCCCGTGCTGCCTTTGGGCGCTCAGTAAACACAACTCTGCCCGAGTCGGGTGTCGAACCTCGAGCCCCCTTCTAGATAGCCAAGCAAGCCAAGCTCAAGCCGCACTTAGCCTCTCGACCACGCACTTTCCTTAAAAAAGATAATTACCACTCTAGGCTTACATCTAAAACAGTGTTTCTCAAAGTTTTTTTCTTCTCACATATTTAGCGGAAAACATGGCTTTTTTTTTAAGAGAGATTAATTGATTAATTCATGTGGCGGCCTACTAGTTATTTATTCCAGTATTTTGTTGGACACCTATTGAGGCCTCACGGAACACAAGGGTTACGCAGAACACAGTTTGGGAACCACTAGTCTAACCAAGTATCTAATGCGAGAGGAAATAAACAAAAAATCATAAAACACCAGAGGACCCTGTGAAATAAACCCCAGATCAACCCAGTCTCTAAATGGGCCTGTTAGGTCACACGCTATAAATAGACTGGGAAAAAAACTTGAGCGCTATACTGTACTTCCAACCATTCCAACATTCTTACTGAATCCGTTTTCGCCAATTTGATGAATTTTTAGAAATGTTTAAAAGAATGATCTATGAAAGATAAACTTTAGGAAAACAAAATTTTGAAGTAGACTAGCCTAACAATAAACCTAGATAGAAAGTTCTCGCGTGGCTCAGCAGCGGCCCTAGGGGGCGGTAAGTGAGCAACACCGCCCCAGGCCCCGCGCATTGGGGGGTGGGGTGGGGGCATTTTCGTATATGTACTTGTCACCTTCAGCTTCGATATCCAGATAGTTCTCATTAACTAGGACTTTTTACTCAATATTTTGGAAGCCTTCCCTGCATCTTTGTGATACCAATTACCAAGCTGTTAACATAACCAATCGTTATAGTGACCTCTGACCTGTGACGGGACAGCGAGCAATCGGTCTACCAGTGGCGTAGCTAGGGTGGGGTGAGGAGGGGTAAAATTTAGTCTACACAGGTTATGAAGTCGCAGGTCAGCGCTAAGGCCACTACAACGATTGGTCTCGATTGAACAAGTTAATGTGCTATACGGTTATAATATTACGGCCAATCAGCATCCAGAACGTTGGCGATGACGTATTTGTCAGGGGGAGGTATGGTGAGAATGAATATGTTACTTTGATATTTAGGTATGCTAGTTATATCTCTTTGTTTATGTACTCCCAGGCCCAGGTTATGAATGTGAATAGTCTTGCATGTGTTATAACTGAATGGTTTAGTCTTTATTGAATGTGGGAGAAAGTTAGTCATTGAGGTCTTGTTCCCGATCCAGGAAGGTTGGACGGTTGCTTCCTGGACTAGTGTTTGTGTATTAAGATTTCTTGAGAGTTGATTCATTGTGTGCTTTATTAAATATTAAAAATATTTTTGTATAATCTATAGCTGGAGTGGAGTTGAAGTGTATGTAGTAATATTTAATTGTAACCCTTAATGAGTTAAACAAGAATAAGAACTTGACAGTTTTCTTTTTTTTTTCAATAGACTACTGTGCATATACATCGGGTGGCCGTGGGAAAATCCGTGTTAAAATAAATATAAAAACTCGGGAGTTTTTTTGTTTTTTTTTTCATTATTTTTTTTAAACTCCTGGTATTGCGAAAGTTAGATCTGTGAACGTCAAGGGACACCACTGTAGCTCCTATCACACGGCTTGTTCCATAGACATAAATAAATATAGACTGGAAAAAGAAAATAACTTCATGTAACTTGAAAACATGTATATCTATTGTATTCGGATTTCCGAATTCTGAAAAATTGTATGATCTTCAGTCTTAGAAACTAAACAAAACTCATAGACATAAATAAAGTACACAACATTTCAAGTCCCAAATTTTCGTTTCATAAAACTCTTTTATTGGCCAGTCTATATTTATTTATGTCTATGGCTCGTTCTTAAAGAACATTAATTTGGCTCCGGCATTCGGGAGAGAAGATACATGATATTAGTGCGAAGCAACAAGCCAAGAAAGTTTTGTGACTGAATCCATCTGTGACCATCTATGCAACTTTGGGATATTGCATCTGTTCTAGCTCAACTCTAATAGTCACTTCCCAAAACAAGCGTGCTTAGCCGACATTATTACTATCGAGTTTTTATTTTTTCATGCAAAATGTTTCTGAATCCTTAGTTTCGTTTATTAACATTATAAGGTGAAACCTTTCAGATAGAATAATTACAATACAGTATTTAATTAGTGAAAGAAAGGTCAAAAGTACATTACTTACGTAAGGTATGTACTATGTGTAGTTGCAAAAATAATGCCTACAGCGTTAAAGGCGGACGAGCCCGTTGGCGTGTTGGGGTACGATATTTATAGGTTCAAGGCCCCACATATGACACTAGCCCAGGGCCCCGCATATGACACTAGCCCAGGGCCCGCATATGACACTAGCCCAGGGCCTCGCATATGACACTAGCCCTGGGCCCCGCGTATGACACTAGCCCAGGGCCCCGCATATGACACTAGCCCTGGGCCCCGCATATGACACTAGCCCAGGGCCTCGCATATGACACTATCCCAGGGCCCCGCGCTCTGCTAAGGCCGCATCTGCGTAACTTGGTAACAGATATTTACATTAGTTGTCTCCCTTCCATCAGTTTTAGTCCCGTTTCCTACCTTGCGATGTACAGGTCAGAGGATATAAATGCCATTTGTTTCTGTGGCCTACGGTTAACGAGGATGTCATGTGGCCAGCACAACGACCAACTGTCTTTACTTTTCCCAACTATTGTCAGGTACCCATTAGAGCTGGGTGACCTCAAGAGGCGTCCTAAAGATCCCGAAATTAAAAATCTTCAGCCTTCTCCATTATTCGAACCCCAGACCGTCAGTTCTAAAGCCAAGACACTCATTTTTTTTTACTACTTAGCCACCTCACCTCCATCCAGCTTAAGTTGTTTTTTTTTAATCTGTTTGGTTATATACAGGTACATGTTTAGTTCGCTCAACTAACTTTAATAATGTCGAGAATGAATTACTGTGAGTAACCAACGGCGTCACCAACAGGGGGGTGCCACACGCAGCCTACATTTCTATGTTGTTTTCATAGAAAATGGGGGAGGGTTGGCGCCGAAATGTACCTTGGCCCGGCCGCACGTTTTGCTAACCATGCCTCTGGTTCAATGCTATGGTGTGAGTGTGTGTTTCTATAGTGACTGTGTAGTGTGTAGGAAGAGGGTAGCGATTGGTGCAAGATAAACGGCGTTGTCGTCTGTCTAAGGTAGGAGAGACAACTCCCAAACGCAAGAATGAAAAGATGTGTTTTTGTAATGAGTTAGATTTTGTTGAGGATACCACTTTATATTATTACTAGTCTACTACAGTGATGCCCAACCTAATTCGACCCGCGGGCCATTTTAATTTCCAACACTCGTGTCGCGGGCCACATGACAGAAAAGTTACAAAAACGAAATGAAATTGTTCTGAAACTATGCTGGTTGAAACCTACGGATTTAATACTTAATTAATAGGTTATTTGACAATTACATCTTTTTAATCGTCACAACATAATTCCATTTCTCTACTTAAAATGTGAGCAACAGTGTAGGCAGATTTACCGCCATATCGTTTTGTGGTCTCTTTTTGGTAAATATTCCCATTGATCCTCCAATCTCTAGGCGTAGTTTCACAATCTGTTATTCGAGACCCAAGAATGCCGCCTTCTTTTAAAATGCCGTTTTTTTTTTATCATAAAACAAATATGTTGGCTTATTATTATCTTCTACAAAAAGTAATGATATCTTTACTTTCGTGGTACATTTTTATTTCATAACTACACAAATGTTAAAGATCATGAGACCAATCCATCAGAGAAAAACTGAGGGCCCAAACGTAGGTTAAGGTAATTTTTTTCAACCTTTTATGTTTGGAAGGGGGATTTTTAGACTTTGTGCCGACGTTTCGACGGGCCGGATGGAACGACGTCGCGGGCCGGATCTGGCCCGCAGGTCGTATTTTGGGCACCACTGGTCTACTACTTTTTTTTCATTGTATCTCAAGTTAAATTTCTTTTCTATATTCATATATTGTAATAAAAGTTATATGCAGTTTTATTCACAAAGAAGTTATTCAATTGATTTAAATTTAGATAATTTACAATAGCGTTCTTTGTGGTCTACCAGTAGTTTGGTGCTACAAGTCAACGACCGTCTACAACATTCAACCCCATAAGAATTTTATCGTCAGAGGACGAATGCCAAGAGGCGGGTACCAGATACTAGATACATTTCTTTCTTCAACATAGTCAGATTGACAGGCTGGGTTTTGAACCCTGGAACTTTAGAGCCCAGTAATTTAGCATGGTACTAAACACTATCTAACTCACTAAAGCAGATTTATTTTAAGACAGAATATGGTGGACATTCTTTGCATTAAAAGTTATAGATTTTTGATTATTCTATTACTTTATCCACTGTGAAGCAAAAAAAAAAAAACAAAAACAAGTATTACAAACTGGCAATCTTACCTTTAAAACAGCATTTGAATCTATCAGCCTTACAGTCAAACAAGGATATAGTCCCTGGCACACTCATGCGTGTTTTCCACTGCTTATGAATTCAAGGAAACGTGGGCCTACACATCTTGTCCTCAAATTGTGACATGTCAAAGAGTCACGAGTCAGAGTCAGTGAACCATGACATAACGTAAATGGTTATGTATAGCCTAAAGAGAATTCCAGACTATGCACACCATTTTAGTGTTATTTTTGATGATGCGAGTGTGTTGGGTTATTGCTCGTAAATATGTTTGGGTAATAGCTAAACAACTACATTTTTATGTATTACAATTTTTTAAAGGTACTTTTATGTTACATTAACAAGTGTTAATGTTACAAGCAACAAGATATTTGTATGGTATTATTTAAGTAGAATCCTTCTGTCTCAAACGACAGAGATAAAAGACAGAGATGAATCACTGGTTTCGGTTTTTTATTGAGTCTGGGCATAAACTGGTCTTAGGGTGAACTCTTCACATGCAGCTGCCGAAGCGCTAACTTGCCTTTGTAATCCTTCTTGTGAATGGGAGGTAAGTGCCACATCGTCGGCGAACAGTTTCCTATTCATCATATGCCAGCTTTTTTTGTTTTGGCTTTAAGTCGAGCCAAATGAAAAACACGATGACGTAGAAAGCTCCAAATTCTGAGAGATGTGCTGACATAGAAATGTAGAGATGCAGATCTTAGAAAGAAAGTAAAGATGGATTGATCATATGCTAAGAAAAGATGCCAACAAAAGAACTAGAAATGCCTTACATTCGAGGGATGGATTGATCACACTAAAAAATAAAGATGTTAACAGCAGAGCAAGACGGACCCAGGATATAAATCCCCACCAAGGTACAAGATGCAGAGACCAAAAAGAACACATTGACGCAGTGTACTAGAAGAAGCTGAGAAAACAAAGAAAGAAATAGGAAGCTGTTAAAAGACTAACAAGAGACTGGAAAGTCGCATGTTTATACGATGACCTTTTGTTCCACAAGGAAAAAGGATAGATGCCGATGTTGATGATTTTAAAGATAGTATAAAAAAAAAAAACTATATCTTATTAAATAAGCTAATTAAAATTTTAATTTGGCGTAGATTCGCTTTAAGACTTTTTTACCAAAAATGATTATAAAAATTAAGTTTACAATATCGTGAATTCGGATCATTTAAATTTTTTTAACATGCAAAGGAGGAAAGTAATTCATTATGTTTAAATAATATTTTGGATTTTTAACTTGGCTGTTAGCTAAGCCGATGCTAGTGGGGGGCAAAAGAGTGGTCACCTAAAGGCCCCATGCTCCGCAGTGATCATAAACATATGGACAGTACGAATTTGTGGCGATTCCGAGTTCTTGCAATTCCCTACTTGGTCCAAGTTCTCGCAATTCAAACTTGGTCCGAAGGGGCGTAGCTAGGAATTTGGGAGCCGAGGGGGGGGGCTTAATCTCTTTGGGGACCCCTGCATTTTGCGTAATATTTAATTTTCAATGTAAAAAAAAACATTCCTTTGTTGCCCCCCTAAGGTGGGGGCCCAGAGGATGTTCCAATTCTCCCCCTCCCTCTCCCACCCTAGCTACGCCACTGCTTGGTCCAAGTTCTTGTGATTCTTACTTGGTCCAAGTTCTTGTGAT
>JADKLZ010003886.1:2723884-2748353 GCA_021533235.1 Biomphalaria straminea | reverse complement strand
TTTGCTGGTTTGTGTTTCTGACAAATGTAGCATGAGTTGGCTATTTCTTTATTCTAGCTGATAATCCAGGTCAGAAAACAGTTTCTTTTGCTCTTCTTTTCATTGAGTCTATTCCCAGATGTGCTGCATGGAGTTTTTCTTCTATTTCCTTGCGAAGTGATATCGGTATGATTATTTGTTCTCCTTTCAACAAGAGTCCGTCTTCGTATGTTAACATGTCTCTTAGCGAAAAATATTGTTTGAGTTCAGGTAGACTACTATGCTTTCTGGCCATCCGTTTAGGATATACTGGATAAGTGTTTGCATCGTTCTGTCTTTCTCTGTCTCGATTCTGACTTTCTCCAGCACTGCATCTGGTATGGTCAGTCCTACTGTGTTGACACAAACATCAGGTATATCACTCTTTTCCTCTGATGGGTCTCTACTCAAAGCATCGGCTATGATCAAATTTTCGCCTTTGACATATTGAAACTGGATATCGTAACGATAAAGGCGCATCATTAGACTTTGTAGCCTTCTTGGAGCAGAACTAAGTGGTTTTTGAAGAATGTTTTCCAGTGGTTTATGGTCATTCTGAACTATAACTGTCCTGCCATACGTATACTGGTCGAAACGTTCCAAACCAACAACCACTGCCAACAATTCTTTTTCAATCTGTGCCCATCTTTTCTGAGTATCAGTTAATGATCTAGAAGAATATGCTATTGGACTGCCATCTTGTAATAACGCTGCTCCCAACCCATTTTGGCTACTATCTGCTTGTAATGTAAGCTCTTTGTTAGGATCAAAATATATCAGTGTGCCATGATTCGATATTTTCTGTTTTATCTTGTTGAAAGCTCGTGTGCATTGATCAGACCAAACAAATGGTGTGTTCTTTCTCGTCAACTCTGTTATCGGCAGTAAATCTGTCGACAGGTCTGGAACAAATCTTGCAAGATATTGAACCATGCCACAGAATCTTCTGACCGATGAGATATCTTTTGGAGCATTCAAACCCAAAATCGCAGATACTTTGTTCGGGTCTGGTTTTATTCCTGCTTCTGTAATTATATGACCCAGAAAGTTAATCTCAGGTGTTCTTAAAACAGACTTATCATCAGGGGCGGCCCTAGCAGTGCGCGGGGCCCTGGGCGAGCGTCATGTGCGGGGCCCCTAGCCGCAAAGGTAGACTATATATATAGTACCACATCTCGCTAACGGGCTAATCCTTCTCTAATGCTGCAACAATAACAATACAGTATCTTCGCCTCAAAGCTGTGGGCCTTATTTTTGTAACAAAACATAGAACATTACGTAGGGTACTGCTGGTTTAGTATTGGCCGCTGAAGTACATTATGTACTGTATTTTAATTGTTCTGCATCAATAGATGCAAATAAAAAAACACTCGCCACTACTAATAGTATGTCGCCTCTCTCACTTTGCAAATTGAAGCCAATAGGATGTTCTTTAAGAATAAAGTGTGCTATAGGAGTTACAGTGGTCCATTCACTTTCGAAGACCCGACTTTTCCGGAAAGGCTGTATCACGTTTTTTTTTAAAATAATTTATAAAAACAAAGTTACAAAGACAGTTTATGTGGAAACACAAACTCAAAATCTGCCCCCGAAGTGGTCCACCTAGACAAGTAAAAAGGGAGGTTTCAATATTTTCAGAAAGAACAAATGAAATTCTATCAATGACAAATTTATGACAGAATAGATTGGAGAAAGAAGGTTGACAGATCTTGGGTAGTGCCCCAGTGATGTTCATTCATTACTTTACCACATTATGACACATGATATGAAAAACTTCTTATTAATTGTTGTTTTAAATTATGTCCAACTTATATGCATACTAAATAGATTTTCTCTGTGTAAATGTAGTAGTTAGTATAACCAAACTTACTTAACTTAGCAATACAAATGTCAAAAAAAAATTAAAAAAAAAACGTTTGCATATAAACCTGTTTAAAAACGGTTAATTAATTATCTCCTATATTAAAGAGCTTTCGGTGTTTGTTAACATTAATAATGAATAGTTGTAAAAGTGATGTATTTTTCTGAAAGAAAGTGATAAGTGATTCAAAAATTAGATTTTTCGGTTTTAGAAAAAAAAAAGTAGCCGTTGCATCAGAACTTTGAATGATCTTAGATATTATGATGTCGGATTTTCACTAACTTTTCTAGTTTACGAGATCTAAACGCAACGGATGGACGGACAGACATTCCACACAAAACTAATAGCGTCTTTTCTCCTTTCTGGGACCGCTAAAAATACTCCCGCGTTTTTTTTTTTTTTTTTTTTGTTTTTTTCAACACGTTCACACAGTGGCCAATTGGAAAAAGAAAACTTAATATTGTCATCGTCAAACTTGCTGGAAGCTGATTTGCCGAAATAACCGTACAACTACATCAACTGGTGATACTGTTTATATCAGAAAAATATTATACGTTTATGAAATTAAACAGCTTACTGCGAAAAGCTGACCTTTGCGTGCGGTCTTAGAACGTATCACCAGCGACAGTCGAGAATACACCGTACAATTGTTTAGTTATTTTCAGTGCTTTTTTATTAAAAAAAAAATAAATGGATTGCCTAATTTTTTATCTATTAATAAATTAATAATAAACGCTAAAATTCAAGAAATTAATATTTTTTCCCCACATTGAAAAAAGTGAAGTTCGCCGTATGATGTGACGGTAAAAAAAAGCACTAATTATTTTCATTAAATATTCAATTAGTCAAAAGTTCCATTATTGTTACTACAAATGTATTTTTCATATACAATGTTTAATAGTGCAAAGAGTAGTTCAAACTTTATCACTACGTATTTTCCAAATAAAATCCGATTAGACGTCGAAACGATTAGGATTGGTTGCTTCTACTTATGTGTTTTTATTGTGAACGTTAAACGATGATAGCCTCTAAGACTCGGCTGTCTTTACCGAAAATGAACTGTATTTCGAAATACAAAATGTAAGCTTAGATGGCAATTGGTATAATTGGTATACTGGGAAAATATTTAAGTAACAAGTCCTTATTTATGACCACTCATTTAGTTTTCGAAGTTGGTGACAATAAAATCTCCCAGCGCGGGGCCCCCGTCAGGCGCGGGGCCTGGGGCGGTTGCCCCAGTTGCCACCCCCTAAGACCGCTACTGCTTATCATGGTTCAATTTAATCTTCTTTTCTTGACATCTTTTCATCAGCTCTCTTAGGTTTATATCATGATTTCGTACTGCTTCTTCTTTCGTTCTTCCTCTTCCTACCACTATAATATCATCAACGTAATTAAAACAGCCTTTCAGTCTTTCTAGTGCTAGATTTAATCTTCTCTGAAAAATTTCTGAACTCACTTTTAGACCAAATGGTAATCGTTTCCATTTGTATCTACCAATAGGGGTTATCATAGTCGTTAGATTAGATGACAGTGTATCTAGTCTGACATGCCAGAAAGCTTCTTGGACATCCAATTTGCTGAATATTTTGGCATCGTTTAAATCTGCCAATATGTCATCTAAAGTAGCCAAATTATAGAATTCCCTTAGTAAAACTTTATTCAGGGCTTGTGGATCTATGCAAATTCTAATTTTTCCATTAGCTTTCTCCACTATCGCCATCTGACTCACCCACTCTGTAGGCTCTATCACTGGTTCTATGATTCCTCTCTGCACTAGGGTCTTTAACTCCTCCTTAACTCTTTCTTGTAAAGCGATAGGGATCTTTCTACACGGCAGAACCTTGGGCTTCATGCTGCTATCAATTTTTAAAGACACTTCTCCTAAGTCACCCAAATCACCAGTAAACTTTGGACTACAGTCTTCTTCTTGGTTATTCACTACTGATGCTATGAATCTATCTTTATTGACGTTTATTAGTTTCATTCTAGTTAAGGTTTCATGACCTAGTAGGCATGTTAGATTATTTGGCACAACTATATAATCTGTCCTAAAGACTTCATTAGTTTTCTCATTTCTAGTCGTAAGAGTGGCTTTCCCTATGGGGCTCATCTCAGTTTTATTCCACATTAGTAATCTTTGCGTTGCCTTTTCTATCTGATTCTTATTTACGTATCTCTCCTGTATGGTATTTACATCAGCTCCACTATCCATTTGAAACCTTATACGGTGACCATTCACTGCCATAACTGCTGTCATCCTTTTCGTTTTGCTGTTCTCTAAAGACATCAGCCATTTATTTTCTATCATCATGACTTCATCTGTTGTGTCCGACTGCAGCTGTCTTTCATCGTCCGACATATCCCCTGACATCTGCTGAATTTTCTTTTTGCACATCAAAGTAAAATGATGTCTCCCCTTGCAAGCTAGACACGTTTTGCCCCATGCAGGGCACTTTTCCTTAGTGTATTCGTGAATTCTTCCACAATACCTGCATTTACCTTTCTGAATGTTTGTCCTTGAGGGTGTTGATACTTTCTCAATCATTGGAGGGTCGGCTTGTATTATTCTCAACTGTTTCTTGGCTGTCTCGTAGGCTCTGCAAATGTCTCTGCACTTTTCCAATGTGAGATTACTATCTTGTAGTAATTTCATTTTGAGGCATTCATGTCTAACACCAAGAACTACTCTGTCTCTAATCAAGCTATCTTCCAGGCGTTCAAAACTACATGTTTTTGCTAGCCTTCTCAGATTTGTAATATACTTTTCAATATCCTCGTCTTCCTGTTGTTCACGAGTATTGAAAAGATAGCGCTCATAAGTTTCATTCGTTTTTCCTATACAGAAACCTTCAAATTTGTTTAGTATTTCTTCCATCTTTCTTTCTTTTCCCCTCTCAATTTCGAAACCGTCATATATGTCCATTGCTTTTGTCCCTATAATTGTTAGAAATGTGGCCACTCTGACCTCCTCTGATTCTTCCGCCAACTTAATGGCTAACTCATAGTTTCGCCAGCTCCGGTGAAACTTTTGCCAATTAGCAGCCATGTTACCTTCTACCTCGAGCGGCTCGGGTACAGGAAGGAAATTTCTAGCTGCCATTGCACGGCGTAGCCTTTTAATTGTTGCCTATTTATTATTGTAAACAATAAACCTTTATACCCTGATTAATGATTACCTCCAGGGGCGGACTGGCTATATGGGCATTCGGGCAAATGCCCGGTGGGCCGGTACCCAAGTGGGCCGGTAGGGCCACCGAAAGGACCGCGTGAATGCCAGTAAATTTTCTCAAGATTCGTATTTTTCTCTTAAAAGGCAACACTTTTGAGCGTCATGATTAAATAGGCTACATATACATTTTACACTTTTCAAGTCTAATATTAATCTAAAGCATTGTCGTAAATTCCCTTCTTCATCCGTCTATGGCAGGGCTCTCAACCTTGGGGATCGATTGACCATTTGCCAGGGGTTATCTAAGACCATAAAAATATGGATTGTTATTGTAAATTCTTCTATTGTTGTATGTGTGTGGGGTGGTCTCGCAGAGTGGGGGGATTGTAAAAAGAGGTCGCCGAACTTAAAAGGGTGAGAACAGCTGGTCTACGGTGCTTCTAGTAGACGTCACTAAACAAAAAAATTAAGGCCTTTATTTCTTATAGAGATCGACGTTAGTGGGAATCTTTATAAGGATCAACAACAACCTTCCAAGTCCTATAGAGGACATGTCCAGTCACATACGAATTCTTTTTTTTTTTTTATGGAGTTAGCCCGCTACGAAATCCTTCACAAATCACAATGATTATCATGAACAGTGTTGAAATGTGTTGAATCAAAATGCAAAAGGGAAACGAAGGAGCAGACAATATTGTCAAGTAACAACTATTGCTGAAATGCTGTGCAAAACAATATTATAAACAGAGATTATGTTATCACACAAATTCAGAGGCGGCTCCAAATGAATTCACCAATGGACCAGGAATATTCAAGCCATAGTCTTGTTTTGATCGTTTAAAGTAATACAATTTTAAAAATCATTTGACGTTATTTTTCACATAAAAACAAACAGGACGACACTTTGATAAGACTCTTCAAACTCTTCTGGGATAAGTAGAGTATCATGAACTGATCAACTAAGAACTCTAATGAGTGCCTGACATTAGTTAGGGAAAAGCAGTTGCTCGTTGTGCTGACATTACACCCTCGTAAACCGTAGGCGACAGAAACAGATGACCTTTACATCATCTGTCATATAGACCTAAGATCTGAAAGGGGAACTTTGCTTACTTTATTACTGGGTAATTGTGTACTATGCGATTTGCATCAGATTCACTTCTAAATGTTTACATAATAAATAAATCTGCACCCCCTAAGCAGTAAGAAGATAATCTATATCTTATTAATTTATAGATGTAAATTTAGTTCAAATTGTTTAATACATTTAAATGTAGATCTACGTCTGGCCTCTATTTAATCTAATTTAGATTGTTGTCATTCACCAACTTTATGATGACAGCATTTACGAATGAACAGGCTTAACGACATATAAAACATTAATGTCAAGACAACAAAGTTATTGACTTAGGTCGAAATACAAAGACGCTTTGCTAGAAAATGAGATGATCTTGACAGCAATTGTTTTACTGAACGTAAGGATATTAAAAACAAGTGGACATGTTATGTTGTGTATGTGTGTTGCAAGCTTTAAGATGCAATCAAACTAGGTTTCCAAGTTATCGAGAAAGCTTTTTTTCTGTTTATTTGCCAATGGCTAACGAGCAGGGTGTCATGTGGCCATCACAATGACCAACAGCCTTTACTTTCTCAACTAAAGACAGGTACCCGTTAAAGTTAGGTCGACCTAAGGAATCCCTAAAAATCCCCAAATCCTAGTAGTAACTGAGATTCGAACACAAGACCCCAGGTTTGGAAGCGCTTAACAACTCAGCCACCGCGCCCCCCACGACTTGTGAGATGTACAGTGAAAATAATGGAGGATGAAGAGTTGTATTTGTAAATTGAAGTTCAGATGTCTGAGAAAATTTCGAGGAGTGAAAGTGAATCATAAGCACCGTATTCGTTAATAGGGGATGTTCAGATGTCTTTAATGTAAATGCTAATGCATATGGTAGCAAGAACTTTTCACAATAAGAGATTCCCCATTCCAAGTGTTATACTTTATTCGTTTAATAATAGCATTTGTTCAAAATCATCTAATAAATTATTCATATACTAACTACTTCCGATACATTATTAAGATTTACACAATGATTTTGAGGTCAGGTATGATTGGACGCTCATCATGTGGCATACAATTTGTGGGCCGGATTGTATAAAAATGCCTGGGCCGGTTTTGTCTCCCAGTCCGCCCCTGATTACCTCTGATTATTAATACACCACTGCCACCATGTTAATTAAGATCTATGTTCCACAGACATCAATAAGTAAACAACAACCATTGGCGTCATGGCGAAGAATGAACCTTTATTATATTGAACGCGTGCACATTTGCGCACCATATCAACAGAAACAAAATACCGGTAAGTAATTGCCAATAATAAATTGACGAATTGAGTTGTTTGTTTTTTTTTATTTGGATTCGTGTTCAAATAAAAAATTATATCAAGACAAAATAAGTATTAACTTGATCGCAAAATGCGTAAACAATTATTTACAGTGCTATTGTTAGAATGTAACGAGAACTGACCGTAGAGTTCATCCCATGTATACACACGCTGTCTAGGTCTTGCTGTAGAAGCTGAGACATCTGTTAAGTTACAAGTATCAGAATTCAACAAATAACTTTGCACATATACAAGTCAAATTTTCAACAATCTTGTCTGGATTACAGACGTTCGTTAAAAAGAGAAGATTGTTACGTCCTAAGCGTATAACCCTGCATATTACTTAAACTCTGCTAATTTATAGATTTTCTGGCTGATTCAGGCAACCCGCTGTGTCGGTAAGCAAGAAGAGAATTGTCAACTAACCGAGAGAGTTATACTTCCTAAACATCGACAACTAACATCGTTATTTAAAACAACTAGTGTACTCCAATAATAGCTTCAAGGACAAGTTTCGCTAAAACTAAAATATTTGTTATGAGTTTTGTACGTAGCCCCCCGCCCCAAAAAAAAAAAAAAAAAAAAACGGAGGCTCTATGCGGTTACTTAGTTTGCCTCTGCTCTAGGACGGCCATGTTCATATGGCTAGATCTATTTAATAATAATAATAATAATAATAATAATAATAATAATAATAACAATCTTTATTGTCCCTAAGGAAATTTGTCTTACAATTTGTGCATTATACCAAACAAAACATTATAACTATAAAGAGAAACAGAATGTTCATTCACACCAGACTCACACACAATTTACATGTCAAAAGTTTACATCAGATTGTTACTGTTTAAAAGAAAATCTGCCGCCGAGGACAAACGCAGACGACGGAAAGAAAATCTAAACCGACCACCTGCGGACAATGGTTTCGCTTGCCCTGGATGTGGCAAAATATGTAGGTCACAGCTGGGACTGCACAGCCACGGGAAACACTGTATTCCTCACTAATCTTCGGACTCGAAGACAAGCCTATTATTATTAGTGATTTGATTGCCAGAGGAACAAAAGAGTTTTTGTGTCTGTTTGTCTTTGCTATCGGTGTCTTATATCTCTTTTGTGATGGTAAAATCACAAAATCCTGTCCCAAAGGGTGATTTTTTATTTCTAGAATCTTTTTAGATTTTGTAAGGATATTTGTATCAAACAGCTGTCCAAGGGGGGGTTTGCTTTTTGCCAATGACTTTACCAGCAGCATTTAGGATTCTCTGGAGTTTATGTTTATTCTTAGTGCTTAGATTGCCATACCAGGCAGTGATATTAAAATGTAAAATATTGCCGATGTGAGCGTGATAAAACATAGCTAAGACCTTTTCGCTAACATTAAAAGATGACAGTTTTCTTAGTAATCGCAATCTTTGCTGTCCTATTTTGCTGATATAATCAGTATTTGCTGTAAAATTTAGTTTATTGTCTAAGATTGTACCAAGGTATTTAAAGAAAACAAAGAAAAAAAGAAACATATTTAGAAATAGCTTGTTTAAAAGCAAAACTTATATAAAGAAAGTATTGGACAATCTCTGTCATATCTCTCAATACTGCAAGTTTCGTCTCCCTTTTTTCTATATATAACAAAATTAATTAGTTACCACTAATTGATTAACTAATGGGTTAATATTTTTATTGGCTCGTATTCTCTACGTCACACGACGATGACGTAGTGCACAACTTTAACTTGATCCGAGAATGGAAAGTGGGCCAAAAAAACATTTTAAAAATCTACCCAGAATGACAGAGAGAGTTGAAATAAGCTTGGAAAAAAAAAATGGGTTTACTTGTAAAACTTTGTTCCCGTGGATCCACTAGTATCGGGGATGTTTTATTGATATCTTTCTCAACATATATCTGAGGAGGAAACCAACAAGGTATAAAAAAAAAAGTTGCATTAAAAAGTTAATTTTAAGAGACCAATTCCTTTCTTATGAAGTAGATGACCTTATATTAAGAGTGATTATTTTACTCATAATAATTTATAAATGTCAGAATCCAAGAATAAATGTAACATTTTTAATACGCCCACATTCCCCTCTCCGCGTTAAAATTACTGGTTAAGCGAATGTATAAATCCAAATATATTTTGACGCCCGAAGCTTTTTCCATGGTGGGTCTTGTGATAGTGTGTTTGTTTTGAGTGACTAGTTGTGTACTGTGTGTAACTGGGTATAAGCAACCTAGTTGACATTTAGTGTTGTACTTGGCTGAGTGGGGGGCCGCGGTGGTCGAATGGTTAAGCGCTTGGCTTCCGAAACTGAGGTGCTGGGTTCGTATCCCGGTGATTTTAATTAATTTTAATTCCTCAAACAGTGCCGCTGGAACTTTTCTTGCTGCGTTTACAATAGACTAATGTTTCATTTGACCTTTATAGTATATTCTTCTTCTATGCAGCCTGGGCCCATAGCCTAAAGACATAGTATATAAGTGGGTAGCGTATTATCCTTTATAAAGTCGACTCTTCTGCTTAGATTCCTTTGTTGGCAGCCTGGTACACCCATAATTGGCTTTGAATGATTTTCCACTAGTTGAAATTCTATAATGGCTTGACTGTCTAACTTTAAACGATAATTTTAATATGGGCTTCACTGCCGCTTAACTAACAACATTCAATCCTTCTCCGTTGTAAGTAGTAAGTCTGGATGTTGATTTGAAGAGTTTTTTTCTTTTCAAGTGTTTAAAAATCCTATATGGGAGAATTTTGACTTGTGCTCCCGTATCCAGCGTGAATTTAACTTATTTATTTTCAACAGTAATGCCGCAGCAGAAGCTTGAATTCAAAGTTTTCCCTCTCCAAGGCTAACGAGCCGCTCCTGACCGAAGCTTAATGGCTTTGTCGCCTCAAATTTCACCGTTGTTAATTTTTTTCTGGGTATTTTAAAAGACAGACTTGTATACCTACTATCGGCTAGAGTTGTTGGGTTTATGTCACGTGACAATAGCTCAACATTGACAGTTACGTCTGCACGCGTGTTGACGTCATCATCTCTAGCGGATGTGAAGTTGGAGATAAGCTTAAGACAGTTTGATATTGATCATTATGAAAATTTTTTGTGGTTACAATGACTCGTTTCTCATATAAAGACAACACAACAGAAATGTTCCCATTTCCTGATCAACGTAGTGGCGTTGATATAGTCTGACCGTTGATATAGTCTGACCGTTGATATAGTCTGACTGTTGATATAGTTTGACTGTTGATATAGCTGTGTATCAAGGATCGGCCTCTTTAGTCACACAAGAGCTTACCTGGGGAAAAGATCGTCTCACGAGACGTAAAATGCCACAGACATTGACATAAGGAAATATATCAAGAACAGTCTAAAACTATTCACTTTGCACTGGCGGATCCAGGGGGGCGATAGGGGCGATCGCCCCCCTCCCACTCGGGCGACCTTCCCCCGAAGGGGGGGTACGGACGCATTTTAGTATACGATTCTAACAATTTGTATACTAATTTATTACTTATGTTAATAATATTTACAAATTATTTATATTTCAACCTATTTTTAGATTATTTCACCCCCCCCCTGTAGTATGTTGGCCGATTTGGTGGGGTCGGGAGGGGGTGATGGCATCAATCCCGCCCCCCCCCTCTCAAAAACTTTCGAGTGGGGGGGCGGTCCAATTTATTTGTAGAAATCACAGCTTGCTAACAGAATAAATATCTATATGATTAAAACTTGTTATTAATGTTTTAACCGATCTTTATATTATGTAGTTCCCCAGTTGGATTATTGGGGAGGGGACGAATACCTCTACTGCACTTCCCATCTAAACCCTTTGAGTGAGGGGGGCGGTCCTACTTTTATGGGGAAATCATGGTTTGTGAACAAAAGTAGATGAAGTAAAATATAACTTTATATATTATGTCGCTCCCCTTCTGGTATCTTGGCCGATTCGGTGGGGTAAGGGGGGAGGGCGATTGCATCTACTGCCCTTCCCACTCTAGCCCTCTTAGTGGGTGGGGGGGGCGGTCCAATTTTTATAGAGAAATCATAGTTTGTGAATATCTTTATAACATAAGCTACGTATTGATATTTAAACCCGTTTTTATTATTTCGCACCACGCTATAATCTCAAATTGTATCATTAGTAAATATAAAATGAAAATGGTTGTACCAGGTGGGAGGGGCGATACATGCAATCGTCTTCCGCCAATAGGAAAAACGAATACTTTTCTTTTGTATTATAGTTTTTAAAAAATTGAAAAAAATGTGTCACTAATATAATTTATATATGCAAGAAATTAAATTCTTATATCCAGTCGCGTCACTCTTATTCTTTAATGCCCAATCCAAACATTTGCAGAAATTTAAAAAAGGAGAGAGGATTAATAGTTTTCACACTACCGTACCTCCTTTATCCAGACAAAAACATGATGTTTGGAAACAGAATAGTCAAATATGGCAACAAAGTTTATGTAATTTGACATGAATTTATCATGCTTTTGTAAAGAAAAACTTTGCTTAGGAAAATTTAGAATTCATACGAAATTTTTTCAGTATAAGAATAACGTTTGCGATGAGTTCAGAAATCAAATATTATATTCCTAGTCGCCTTTTTTCCAACCTTTAATCAATCTGATATTTTTCTAGTTAAATAAATGTGGGACTATAGCTCAAAATTTATGCTCATATCGTAATAATGCAAAAAATAAATAATTAAATAAATAAATTAGAATAGAATCTAATTGGTACACTTAATTTCTCCTCCCACTTCCGAAATTTTTCGTTTAGAACTTTGAATTATAGTTTTGTAACAAAACATAGTTACAAACATAGGATGAATAATGAGCTGTAGGTGACAGGAAAATGCGTTTCTGAAGTGAAAAATGCAAGAAAACACTTTTGTCGTCGGGGCTTCGCCCCGAACCCCATTAATAGATAATGAGCTTCGCCCCGAATCCCACTGATAAATAATGAGCTTTAGATGTCAGGAGAAGCGTTTCTGTAGTAAGAAATGCAAGAAAACTCTTTCAGCGTCGGGGCTTCGCCCCGATCCCCATTGATGAATAATGAGCTGTAGATGTCAGGGGAATGCATTTCTGCAGTGAAAAATGCAAGAAAACGCTTCTAGCGTCGGGCTTCGCCCCGATCCCCAATAGAGAGGTTCACAGCGCTTCCACAGACCCCTAAGCTATCAAGAAAAATGCCTCAACATGAATGTTTGTTTGTTTTTTCTACGAAGGTTGAGAAACATTGCTTTTTATATTCTTACATATATATATATATATGCTGTACGCACGTTTATGCACAGGGTTAGGGTTTACTGGGCGTTAGGGTTAGGGTTTGGAAAAAAATCGCCCCCCCCCCACTCCAAAGTTCTGGATCCACTAGTGTCACTTTGTAATACCTCCTTAAAATATATGTCAGTGTTTCTCTCTTCTATCGTTATCATGTCACTCATTAAAAGTAGTCCTTCAGCCTTCACAGGTTTATGTTATTCACATGAGCTCATCTTCATTTCTGAAAACCGAAATTAGAACTCACATCGTGAGTCATACATTGTGACTTTCGTATATATTCTTATCAAATAGAGACGTTACTTCAATAATAAGATTGCGTCCTACGCGTGCGTTAGACTTTTCTTACACACCCTCACGTAGCCTAATAGTTGGCATTGGCTTTATAAGCACTACACAGACCATATAAGAAAACACATAGTTTGACAACTAACATACAATATTTCACTGTGGAGTAATCGTTAACTGAATTTCTTTGCGTTAGCCGTGCTTGTAATCGTGCTCGTATTTGTAATCGTGATTGTATTATCGTAGTCTGTAGATCGTAACCCGTCTGTACTGTGTTATTGAAGGAAGAAATTAATGTCCAATGTATTCAATATAATTATTTCCAAGCATCTAAAAAAATAATCTTTAATATTACAACTTTTTACGCAGAATTTCAATAATCAAATTAAAAAAAAACAAACTATCGGAGTTGTTTTTTTAAGGTCTCAATAGCAGAACTCTAAAATCTATTCTTACCTGCACTATAAATAAACCGCCAATGACATTTCAGTATTTTCCGGTTTTAGCCAGCCTACAGGGAAATGCCGCTAAATGTGTTTAGCAATGTCCTTGTGTTACTTTAAGAGCTTTAAAAAAAAAAGAAATTTCACCTTTCCTTTTGTCGTGTTGGACCAGTCGATATTACTGAAAGGGTAAACCATAACACTTGCAATAGTGGCATAGCTAGGAATTCGCCATTATTGGGGGCCCGAGAATGCTTGACCTCTTTGGAGCCTCCTGCATTTTGCGTAATATTTAATATTTTGGGGGTCATCCTCAGGTGGGGGTCCGGGGGGGATTCTCAAATTCTCCACACCCCCCCAGCTACGCCTCTGGCTTTTAAATAGACATGAAAAATTACCATATACACTAATCTCTGATATATAAATTGACGTAACTACACAAGTTTCTCACCACTATTTGTCTTTCGGGTCAGGGCCGGCCTTTGATAATTGGAAGCCCTTGGCGAAGCGAATTGGGTGGGTACAAATGACTGAAAATGCGCAAAGATTGAATGAAAAAAACAACATTCCTGTATCTTTATTTTAATCAACAAATAAGTTAAATTCATATAGCGCTGAGAGCTTAAATATGCTTCATGGGTGACTCATGATCACCAGAGACGTTAGAACATTTTACCAATAGAAAGAAACAATGGTCTTATGTAGACTAACAAGTAGATATAAACATTTGCGAATAAACCTGGAATCACAGTAGAGAATTAGAACTAATAGTGCCATAGAGTTCTGCTATGTTTGAGATTTGATCCAATTTTTTTCTCTAAATTTAGTCTTTGCCTTTTAATTTAGTCAAACAGTCAAAAAATACAGACGTAAAGAGACGACTCTTGGCTTGAGAGCGCCCCTGAGACCTTTTCAACGCTAGATGTAGAAGCACTTACTTGTTCAGAGACATCCGAGGCGTTCTTATGCATTGCAGAACTAAAGGATTCAAGTCAGTATCTCTCTTCTTTTGGTTTGACGTTAGTGCTTCTTTGTCGACTTGTATCGCGTGGGTTCTTGACTGTTTCATAGTTAACACAAAAAAGGAAACAAATCCTTACTTTTACTGCATTTCTTGGCAGACGATTTCTGCAATATTTTCTTTTATCTCCCTTTATCCTTCTGCTTGAGCTTTCAGCCTCTTTTTCATTCAGTTAACCCCTATATAGAATTTGTTCACACTATTTAACTGTTCAAGAAAATAATTGTAGTTTAACCCTTAAAACACGTGTGGTAGTTTAGCCTCTAAACATCAGAATTGTAATTCCATTTTCATACATTCATTTTAAAAAATTAAGGGTTAAGAATGACTTAGTAGCGGAAAAACCCCGATATCTTGTGACAAAGCAACCAAAAGTCAAAACATTTATGTGTGACTGGACACGCCTTAAGTCAAGTGCGATATCAGTGAAACTATAAATAGAGCCAAAATACAGTATTCGATACCCCAATATTATCACCCCATAACATAGGAATTTTTTTTCCCTTTATAAATTCATCCAAATATGTTTGTATATATCTGTAAGAAATACTAGCATTACCCACCGGCTACGCCCGCTGATTTTTTCCAAGTCTATACATTGTTTATTATGACCGAAACAGCTTCTTTAAAAAAAAAGTCCAATACAACGGTCGCATTTTAACAATACATTCAACACATGAATTAGTGTGTGTTACATTGAAATGAAGGGGCCTGTCTCTTTGTTGATCTCTCTCTATCTCTTCTCCCTCACTCTCCCTCACTCTCTCTCTCTCTCTCTCTCTCTTTCTCTCTCTGTCAGGAACCCTTTTTTTTGTTTTCTTTCACGTAATGATAATCTCCTTCAACAGAGAAGACTACGCTGGCTCGGTCATGTCACTCGCACGCCAGATGGAAGAATCCCTAAAGACATACTTTACCCTGAGCTTGCAAAGGGAGCCAGACCCAAGGGCCGCCCAAGACTAACCTACAGAGATGTCTGCAAGCGAGACATGAGAGCCACGGACATCGACCAAAGTATGTGGGAGGACAGCATGGAGACAGACTGTACATGCTGGTATGAAATTTGCCGAATGCAAAAGAAACGAGGCTGCATCAGTCAAGAGAAAGAAAAAGAAAGCTGCCCTGTCAGCTAGCCCTAGGACAGATGAATATAAATGCACGAACTGTGGCAAATTCTGCCGCTCCAGAATTGGCTTGATCAGTCACTGCAGATTCTGCCCCATCTCAAGACTTAACCAAATCCAGTGACTCATCTGGGCGCATCCATTGTCTTCCGAAGGAGCCATGTGTTTGTCATCTCTTATCCTTTGGTGCAGTGTTTCCCCTCCCTCTCCCTAGTGTTCCGCGAAGCCAGAATGGGTGTTCCGCGAAGCCAGAATGGGTGTTCTGCGAACTACTGGAATAACTAACTAGTACACCACCATTCAAATTACTTAGATTTACTTAGACTAAGTCCTCCCTAGCCGTTCGGTCGGCAAGCTGTCTTCATAACGATCTGTCATTGGCAATGTCTGAAGGCTCCTCCCACCTGGTATCCACTGTTCTGAGGTCCTCCATGAAGGTATGACGCCAAGTTATACGAGGACGTCCCTGTTTGCGTTTTCCTCGTATTGGCCTCCATGTCATCGCAATTCTTGGTATGCGTAGTTCGTTTTGTCGTAGAACATGTCCCGCAAACCTCATGCGAAGCTCTGTCACCATCTCACTAAGTGTTCGACTTCCAGTTCGGCATAGGATTTCCTTGTTTGAGACTCGATCTGTGTAACTGACTCTCAGAATCCATCTCAGCCATCTTTGTTGAGCCACATTCAGTCTCTTCTCAATCTTGACAGATGACTTTCATGTCTCACAAGAGTCACATGCATATGTTGCAGTTGGAATGACAATTGTGTTGAGAAGGTGTATTTTTGTCTCGAGTCCAATGGCTTGGCTTGGCTAAATAGGCTGCAGCCTTTTGGAAAATGCTCCCTGCAAATTAACCTCTCTAAAAAATAGACAAAATGTTCTGCTAATACAGGGCACGACAAAGGCCTAAATTGTGCCGATGTGCCTAAAATCTAAACCAAACCTGCGAAGTGTTCCGTTAAGGAGAAAGTTTGGGAAACACTGCTTTAGTGAAAGGGAGATTTAGTCTAAAAATAGGGGAAAAAATGCGAAATGTTTATTGTGACAACAGAACATGAAATTAAACACAAACTGCTCTTTAAAGACCAACTGAAGAGGTTTTTATCGAAATTGAGATAACTATTGATTTGGATAGTAGATGGTATTAAATACTGTTCCTAAAAATTTGAGTTAAAAGAAACACATATTTATATTAGAAAAAGTCATTTGAAAGCGTCAAAAAAATAACGAGATTTGAAATGGCTATGTCATGGCCGAAAACGGAAGTGACGTTTTTGTCTGGAAACAGGGGGAAAATGGCGAGTTCAAGACACAAGATTCTAGATCTAGACTAGCTAGCGGATTCTAGATCTAGATTAAATCTAGATATTGTTTTTTTTTTTTATAATTAAGACCAACTTAACGTAAACAATTTAGTCATATTACTAGATTGCAACTAGATATGGATCTAGATATCTAATGATAGATATTTAGCTACATTTTAAGTACAGACAACCGAAGATTGGACACAAAAAAAAAAAAAGCAGTAAAAAAACAACAAAAACCTTTGATAAAACAAAAATAAGTTAGTGAATTTTTTCATCGTAATATTTATATTTTAAAAATTATAACTTCTTTTTTTTTTCAACGAATAATACGTTGGCGAAATGTTGGCAGCGGTTTACTTGCGTTACATTGGGAATTCCCTTTATGCCAAAATCAAATAGCCCCCCAAATAAAATTCATATATGGAATTCCAATTATGATGTAGTTTCTGTGTCAGAGCTACTAAGGAGTTAAAAATAGATAGTAACCAGAGACATCTGCAGTGTATTTGAAAATGTACACTCACCAAACAATGTTTCCAACTTCATTTTAGTATAGTTCCATGTTTGAACTTCAAATTTACATGCTGCCTACCAGTTTGCGTATTTCGCCAGACCTGATAGGCCTACAGACAGGGCATGCCGTCCCATTCATTAAGGCTATTTAATATATAAACGTCTATTAGCCTGACATGCAGTTCGGGTCCAAATAAAATATTACTATTAATATTGGAGAATTGACTAAAAAAACTATTTTTTTTTTTTACAGTTTTTGTATAGGCTACGACATTTGATTTTGTGTGGCATGAAAGTTTCACTGGGGTCTTCAGAACCCCCACTACCCAAACATTGCTAATCCACTTAATCTAATATAACATTATCGTGATTATGAATTAATTAATTGATTTGCTTATCGGATTTTAAAAAAAATGAAAATATTTAACCGTGGAGCTATACTGACTTACTTATGTCATTATAACGATTGTTTCTTGAATCTCGATATACATTACAGTGTTTAAATTTTTTTATTGCTCTTCATATTCAAATCACTTTTTAAATCATAATCACGACAAAGACACCAACATAGATGTGGATCTTATGGATGTAGAATGAAAAGAAAAACTCTGAGACACTGTGAAAAGTCCTCGTAAAAAGTTTCGGAAATTTCTTTTAAATTTAAACCATTATTTATGTAAAAATAATACAAAATAATATGTGGCCAATAGATCTGCTCAGTGGAAATTCACAGTCTTGTCTGTTAATATAGGTCTAACTCAGTAAGTAGAGTAGGTTGATTGGAGAACATCTTGACATGAGTATGTGTAGTAAAGACGAGTAATTTTCATAATTAGATCGTGTGCCTGAGACAGGTGCTGGTCGATTAAATTCTCAAATTGATTATGGCATGGAGTCGCTGTATAAACAATTAACTCCCAGCATTCCGAGCTGGAACTTTGACATTGAGTCGGCCTAATATGAAAATTACTCGTCTTTACTACACCTAACAACGAGTGTATTTCCTTTCATGTCTACTTTTGAATTCGTCAAACAACGGTAAAACTTAAACTCCACAACATCAGAATATTGCCTGTCAGCTCAAGAGCATGACTTGGTGTTTCGGTACATCTACCATACTCAGACTGCACGATGTAGTTGTCGATAAAGGTATAACACATTTTGAAGACACCGTAGGGGTAATATCTAGGTCTGTCATATCATGAATTCTAGGTTTTTGATGGGGACAGTAGATCCCTGTCGTATAATTGTATGAGAAGTAATAGGGAGTGGGGTAGTACGGGTAGTTAACAACCCAGTTTTGAAAGGGACTGCTGACCTCAGTCGAAGAATTAATAACAGGTTTGGGGTTGTTAACACAATTAACAATCCAGGGAACTGGGTTATATCTCTTTATCTCCTAATTAACAATAACATCGTTGATTTGACCCCATTTAATTGAATTAATTGTTTGTTTTATAAACTATTATTTGTTTTGTATAAAAAAGAGCATGCATTCTCCTATAATTCTATACCAAAAAATAACATTTTGTGATTACAAACTACAAGCCAAAATGTTATTGAAGTTTGATCATAACAGGGTAGAATTCAGAAATGTGAAAAATAAACAATTCTGTCAGAATGTAGAAAATTAATTGCGGAGATAAAGAGATATGTATCCGCTGAGTTGCGGTATACAACAGCATTAGACCCACGCACTGCCAGCAATATCCGTTCAATGCCAAGTAGACGAATATCTCGGAAAACTTCGCAAACTAGGAGTGATTTATGAACACACTCGCAATGTCCTATGCGATAAGGTGACTCCAATACGGCGATTATTTGACACACTCGCAATGATGACACACGGGTTGGCTTTGCGAGCGCTATGTAGAACACGGTTTTACCAACGCCCATAGCCCAAATGAACCCCCCTGGGCTATTAGTAGGCCTATCACTCTGTCACGGTTTATCGCTGATCAATTTTGATGCTTGTATAAAAGTAAAAGCAAAAAAGAATAAAACATTAAACATATGAATTAAATAAAACATCAAACATATGAATTAAATTTAATTAATGTAATTTAAATATATCGAATTAATTACACAGATCTGTGAAAGTAATCTACACTAAAGTATACGAAAGAATAACGCAACACTAAAGCAGTGTTTCCCACACGGTGCTCTGTGGACCCTGGCTAGGTGCTCCACAAATTCTGGAATAATTAACTAGTAAAAGTAAAGTAAATTTTCCCTTTCAGAAGTTGAGATCTATGGGGCAGATGATGTAAAGGTCATCTGTTTCTTTGGGCCGCAGTTCACGAGGGTGTGACCAGCACAACGACAAACGACTTGTACTTTACATCGATTAATTTCAGGTACCCATTAGAACTGGTGGACTCAGAGGCGCCCAAATATGCCGAAATTAAAAATCCGGAAGCCAAGCGCTTTACTGGATTACCGCTCAGCCACCGCGCCTCAAATTAACTAGTAGGCATACACAAAAATGTATCTCTTGAGAAAAGTCAGAAGAACAAAACATTCTTGGTAGCACAATAAATTTTATAACATCAATACGAACTTTAAACTGATCTAGATTCTGACTCTAATTTGAAACAAAGATACGATATAAGATCAACCATTAAATTATTTTTGGTCGAATTTTTATTGAAGAGTACCACAATACATGTATTTCTAAACAAACTGCTAGTTTTGTGTTTTTATTTTGTTAACTGCAGTTTCTTACAGCGTATTTGTGTGACGCAAGATTTTCTTATGTTGCAACAAACTCAAAGTATTGAACTAGGCTTGATGTCACACTGGTTATTAGAGTTCTGTTTACTAACATCGTTCCTGATGCCAAATAGTTAAGCTCTCAATGACACAATAAATGCCTTATTTAATTATAATAATAATTTCATTTATAGAGTGCTATTAACAAACAAAACGTAGGCATTTGGCGCTCTGATAACAATACAGTTCATTACACATATAAACACGAGAGCTAATTGATAAAACTAAATTACAAAAGTTTTCAACAGATAAGTCTTAATGTTCTTCTTGAATGTAGTGTAGCATGTTGTCTGTCTGAGATCAATGGGGAGTGAGTTCCAAACCTTTGGTCCATGCACGGAAAAAGCCCGCAGACCGTAGCTTATACGGGAGAAATTTAGAGTATGGTTTAATTATTTTTTTTATTAAAACATTTTTTTTTTAAATCCAACCTCCAAAAACAGGAGACTAAAAACCACATGACTGCTGCCTGCTGGTGCACAAGACAACTCTTTACATTTCTGCAACATCCTCCTCCTCATCATCAGTATTACGAAACTCCTTATCTACGTACACCCCTCCTAGTGCACTGTGATTCAGCTCAGGGTCTAAACATCCGCTGTGGACAAATTGATTGTGCCAAGAGCCCCAGTTGTAACCCAAACAAAAGACCATGGCGCCGCTGCTGCCTGGGCAGGTGTTCGTGTTATATTTAAACTTCATCAAAGCCTTGACATCTTCTTTCTCCTGCCAGTGACCCACAGTCACGTGTTTGGCACGCCCGTGAGGGTGCGACACTACGAAGGTCAGCTTGTCCTTATCTCTCGAGGCTTCGCTGTATTCAGACTGAAACATCTGCATTAAAAAAGAATAATCGCTCCACAGGTTTTTAAGTTTATGCCCCAGGTTCCGGTCACATGTCACACCTCTTAAGATACACATATCAGTCTTGACATTGGTATCGACCACAGTAGCAAACTCTAAATAAACCTTAGGGCTTTCTTGCGCATCGAAAAACAGTCTAAAAGCAGAGTTGTTGGCCTCTACTTCATCAAAAACAACATGGGTTGCTGTATAAACAATAAACTCCCACCATTCAAGGCTTGCTGAGCTGGAGCCTTGACATTTTGCACACCAACAATGAGTATAATCCTTTTCATGTCTATTTTTAAATTCGTCAAATCCATGGAAAAAATAAAACACCTCGCTGATCAGGCCAGTTCCAGTGCCAGCAAACCGAGGGTACGGTCGGTCTGTATTGGGCCAATACTTGGGTCTGTCTGGACTAAGCTTGCTAACACTAACTTTTACTGTGAGGTCTGCTATGGCTTTCACGATTTTGTATATGTCAGGGCGTCGCGATTCTTCTGGGATATGTTCAATGGTAAAGTTGTCAATGGGGATAAACTTGCTATGGTCAGGATCCTTGGTACAGAATGTACACGCCGTGTGCAGATCGTTGGCTGCTTCACCACACATAAACTCTTGCTCCTCTGAAGTTAAGAAATATATAGATCTATAGATTAGGGGCCTGTATACATATATTATTATATATTGTTTATTTGTTGACACTTAGGCCTACGTATAGATCTATATATTTTTTTCTATTCATAGAAGTAATGGACCTCATTTACCAAACGTAAACAAACATTTTCTCTATATGTTCTATACAAATTACGCAATATGTAAGCCTGTCACGTGATACGTTTTTTTAAAACTATTTTATCAATATAATGGCTAATGTGTGTTTATTTACAATTGGTGAATGAGGTTCATTGTAGCTATATAGGAACAAAGCTATGTTAAATTAACACACATACAAATCTTTAACTTTGAATAAAAAATTAACATTAAAAATTAATTAACCAATTATTAATGTTGAATTAAAATGTACTTCTAGTATATTTGTTAAATAGGTTTGTGATCCAAAGATTTGGATTTTATTATTATTGACTGTCCTAATTAAGTCTCCATCAGTATGTTGAATGCCCCAGGTTTAGGCTTACGCAACTCAATTTTATTTTCACTTCTTGCATTAAAAAAGGGGGTTTAAATCAACAAAACCGAACATTGATTGGAATGAATAACTTCTACCTTTATGTCTGAGTTCATCTATTTCCTGCTTGTTTTCAGAATTTGAATTGAGATTCAAGCCTTGGAGATTTTCGTTGATTTGTTCCATGTCATCCTAAAAAAAAAATCAAATGAAGAATAATTTAAAGTTACCAGACGTCCGGAAAACATTGTACATACATCGGAAAATGTCCGGCTTTTAATCTACAAGGACATGTTAATTTATTGTTAATGTACCAATCAATAGAATTCAATTCTTTGTTATAGCTCCTCCCTCGTGATAGAAGATGAGCACATTTCTCATAATCTATGGACTTGAAGATGACTGTTAGTCCAATCTTCGCTTTAAAAAGCCGGCCGCATACGTGGCATGGTGTTAGACACTTAGTTTGTATTTTAGTCAGGTAGTCGACGCATTTTGAACCGGTCTAGTGACGCTTTGACTTAGTTGGGCTGGAGGCTTCTTAGAGACAGAAAAATCAGTTGGTGATAGGATTCTATGGGGTAAAGACGTGTTGTATTGACAGAGACATCGACTGTGGCCTTTTCATGGATTAAACATTTGTTAAACTGTTCAAATGATATCAGACTCGTCTTTTCGCTATTAAATTGATGTTGTCCGTCTGTGTTGTGAGTCAATTGCACTGACCTACACCCAAACAAGAAACTCATACATTTGCAGGGTATCTGTCATAATCTGACAGGCATCAACAGTTGGCTACAAGACACACACACACACAATGGGTAGGTTAGGTCAGTTGCAGATGGTTCTGCGCTCTTTTACGCTGGCCTCATATATTGATGTTAAAGGTATTCATTTGTTGGAGAAGTTCTATGACTTGAATTATTTGCAGGACAAAAACATGTCATAAAAATGTTTTAGGTCCCCCCCCAAAAAAAAAAAAATAGCTAAAAGGACACAACTCACAGATTCGTAAGACCTGAATTTATTTGCAGGACAAAAACATGTCATAAGTGTCACATCAGGGCCACGAATATTTGGACGATGGTCTGATGGTAAGTTAAGATTCTTTTCATTGCTGTACACATTCAATCAAACAAACACAAATCGTTTTAGAAGTCTTATATAATACAGACGTTACTTCAAGAAAAAAAAAAGAAGATGATTACGTCCTACGCGTCATGTATTTAGTCATGCATATTAACCAATGAATTTAATTCTGCTAAGTCACTCGTTTTCCTAGTTAGCTCAGGTTATTCCATGCTCTAATAGCGCTAGGGAAGAAGGAGCATTTGTACAGATTTGTCCTAGCATATGGAACGAGGAATGCGCCTATATGAATACAATTTTATTTTTATTATTTTTTTTACTATAAGTGTAAGATAAGTTACTAAGATTTTATTCGTAGGCCTAGATAGACCTAGACTAGATCTCATACAATAAAAACAACAGATGCGAAAAAAAAAAAGTGCCAATACTATTTTGTCGTAGAAGTGTTTTGACACTTTGCGTAACCGAATCCCTTCACCCTTTATAACCAGCCAATTAACTCTTTCTCTCCTAATAGACGATGCCAACGCTGATTTGACTTGTATTTTTTTTTATTATTATTTATAAACTTTATTTGTAGGGGAAAAGTTAGTTTCTATTCCTTCTAGATCTAGTGACTCGAGTGTAGACAACAGTTCAGTTAACACACTTATCATTATCTTATAAAGTACGGACGTTACTTCCAAACAAGACGATGATTACGTCCTACGCGACATGCATGTTAACCAATGACCTCAACATAGTTAAGCAGATTTTACAGGGCTTGTTTATTTACCAAGAAATGATTTCCAAATGTGATCCAGACAAATTGTATTCCTGTAAGATCTACCACTACTTCTCTGTAACACTGAAAGTCAATTCTCCTTAACAACTTGTAAACATTAATCGGGAATTTCAGTTTTTAAACACTGTCTAAGCTGGAGTCATTGAAGCGTGCAGCCAGTGAATAGCGAAGAGTGTGTTTTTGTTACGAACATTGCGACTATAAATAAATAAATATTGCCGAATAGTAAAATATGAAATTCAGCCGAAGCCGGATACCCATGTCTTGTAAATAGGTTATGTTGCTGAACATTTTGCAAAACTGTTAAATAACATACTTGTATTCGTATTTTTTTCTTTTATATACCTAAAAAAATGGTGCCTGTTCTCAGTGACGGATTGCCTAACTTTTAACTACTAATAAATTAATAATAAACTTTAAA
>JADKLZ010003886.1:2696964-2723784 GCA_021533235.1 Biomphalaria straminea | reverse complement strand
TAATATTTGTTGTCCCACATTGAAGAAGATACCATCACAGAAAAGCACTTTCTCTCTCTCTCTCTCTCTCTATATATATATATATATATATATTTATGTTTGGGTTACAAAGAGTTTGCATTATCCAGGTATTAAAACTATAAATAAAATAATATAAATAATAATAAAAGAAACATCATGTCTTGTATTGATGTAGTTTATTTATGATAAAGTATATGATGCAAGTGATAGTCTGGTTCAAACTTTTGATAAATACATAAAAAGAAAATAAACACTCATCAAAGAAATCTGCCTGGATTTACTTTGCAAACAAATCTTTATTTCACTTTCATAAAACATCAAATGATACTAAACTAATTTATTTAACAAAAAATTGTGTAGATAGATAGATAACTTATGTAAAGATCTAGAACAAGTCAAGGGAGATAACAATGCTGGAAGGTGAACCCAAAAAACAGGTAAATAATGAGAACAAATATATATATATGCATAAGTCATAAGGCAGATAACAAACAGGAGTACATTGGATTTAAAAATAATTGTTTGGTAGTAACTCTAAACAAAAAAAAAAAATCTGGTCAAACAGTCATTATAATTCAGATGTGTTTATAGTGGAGAGTAATGTTGCCAAATAAGCTGCTTTTGCATTTTGGCTTGGCATTTTGAACTGCTAAATCAATGTTGGTACAACTATGTAAATAAAGATATTGGTAATAATGGCAATGAAATAGATACACAGATTATGTCTGGAAGTGGATATATGTCATGTTGATTGGGTTGATTGTTGAAAACTGATCTTTAGCTTAAATGTTACATCAAAACAACAACAAAATAACAATGTAAAAAAAAAACAATTCAAAAAAACAGGTTCTCTTTCACTGAAGGACAAAATGTGTTAGGTTTAGATATAAAGAAATGTCCTCCTATAGTGTTCTTTGATAAACTGTTTTACACGTTTCCGAATTTCCTTCAGAGTTCAAGATGATTTACTTTCTAGTCCAAACCTCCCACATGACCACGTGGGGTTGGGAGCGGGCAGGATTTGATCCCGGGACCATTGACAAGTCCGAACGACAGTCCAGTGCACAAACCACATGACCAGTTATGAAGTTGTCTTGACTATCAGAAAGATGTTGTCCTTATACTGGTCAAGATATCCATGAAAAAAACTTGTTGAAGCCATTGGCTACATTCAAGTCATATGACAAGACAGTAAACCAAGTACAAGAAGCATGAAAATATTAAAGTGACGCTGACGTCAAGCCATTTCAGTTTCTTTCTAAAGCTTATGGAATTAAACAATTTTGTGAGGTTGATACATTGAGACTCAACTATTGCCTTTGTCTTAACTGTCAGCATATAGACTAAAGGAAATTGAGGGGCAAAAATTAAATTTTTTCTTGCAAAATTTTTCCCCCATCCACCAAAAGATTGGAATTTGTTTTGTGCTACAATCTTCAATACATTCCGAAGCTTAATAATTACAATCTGAGATCTGACTGCGGAGATGAGTATTGTGTTCAGGTAAAAAAAAAACTGAACATGTCCCATGTGGACAACACTGTGACATAGGGACAATGTACAGTAGTGTAAAATAGAGATTTCAAAAAATGAGTTGGTTTCAAAAAATTATTCTGTCCGATTGTCTTTTAAAAAATGCTGAAAACTAGTGTCCTTTAATGTGCACTAAATGAGATGGACCAAATAATTAAATTGTTTTATATTCCTTGAGATTTGAACTGTTAAATATATTGTAGACAGAGAGGACTCAGCATATCCACACAACTGAAAGTCTACAGGGCTGTTGTTCTCCCGTCACTCTCATATTCATATTCCTGACACATCAAAAGCTTAACTCCTTCCACCTACAATGTCTAAGAAAAAGTTATAAGGTGAATTGGTTTGAGCACATACCAGATGTTGAAATCCTACAGTTGTCAAATATGAACAGTATCCTTGCCACAGCAAAAAGGTTCCAATTTTGATGGGCAGGACACACAGTCCACATGCCAGACAATCGCTTTCCCAAACAACTTCTTTATGGGAAACTGTACAGGTAAGCGCTCCAAGGAGGGAGCTCCCTTAAAGCTCCCTCGAGGAGTGTGACAATGACATTTAGGGCTGGGAAACACTAGCTCTTGATTGCTCCTCATGGAGTATCAAGATACGAAGCAAGGAGAGTTGCCAGCGAGAGAGAACACAGAGCCAACAAAAGGAAAAAGAAGCATTCCCCATGGCACATATGCAACTGGCTTTTCAAAGCAAGAATCAAACTTAACAGTCATCGTCAGGTTCAGAGAAAATGCAAATTGTGCCTATCTTCAACCACAAAGGAGGAGCTATATATAGGATACAATGAGATGATCACAGAGAAAATGTACAGAACATTCATTGGAGTTAACAGCCAGGGCAGAAGACTTCTGGGAATGATGGTCAACGCAATGACACACTTTTAAACTTAGTTATTTGTTATTGTGTATTTGTTATAGTGATGAATATATGTTATAGTGTGATGTGTCTTTGTTAGGTTGTACAATATAGTTGTTTTAGTGTGAGGTGTATTTTGCATATTGTACATAATGTTTGTTATAAGTGTGATGTGAATTATGACAATGTAAAACTGTCCTCAATGTAACATTAATACACAATCAATTAATTTGATAATCCAAAATCTTGTTTTAAAGAGCTTTACAGTAAATTCTAGTTTTGATTAATGGCTAGAACATAACAATCGATATTGCACATAGTTTTGATAATTAAGAGAAAGAAACAATTAGTACAGAATTAAAATCAAATAATAGTTTGTTCTCATGCATCCAAGTTTTCAAGTTTAGTCATTTAAAAAAAAAAAAAGGTATTGAATTTTTTAAAGTTTGATTCATGCAATAATCTTGATACAAATTTTGTACAAATCTAGATACAATCAAACCTCATTGTCTTCTGCTCACTTCAGTTCCACATGACATTATTTTGATAGTTTAACATTTATGGGCTTCACCACCATATACAACGTGGCTGTCAAACTGAGGGTACTTAAGTTTAAATTCTGGTGACTTTGAATTTGGGAATTTTTAGGACACCCTTGAGTCCATCCAACTCTAATAGGTACCTGACATATAAGCGCGGTTGGTCATTGTGCTGGCCCAAGACACCCTTTGCTGGCCATAGAAAGAGATAAGCTTTACATCATTAGCATCCATGGATCGCAAGGTCTTAAAAGGATACCTATCGTCTATGCAAGCTAAATCCAGGGAGTATGGCAAAATAACTGAATTAATTACTGTTTGCACTCTTCAATCATGCCCAAGACAATGAGATCTGACAGTATTCAAGTTTGATTGGTTATAGGTCTACTATTCATGATGAAAATATAAAGCAGCAGTACTGGTACACTCCAGACAGACAGAGATATAGATGAATATAGAGTATACAATCGTCTTATCTAAGTTATCAATGTACACAAATTTATATATCATACTACATTGTCAATATGTACACTTAATATAAGGTCTCCTCAGTAAAATAATAAAAAAAAAAAGACATTAACACTCCAATAGTATTTTGTGCTAGATCACATTGGCTACCTAGTATTGTCCTACTCAAATTGGATATCTACAATGCTAAGACCAAAGTCATAGTGGCTACTATACAGTCCATACTGTCTGATCATGCAAGTAATAGTAAAATAGCCACATACCAAATTTTAAAAATACTACCAAGCTAAATAATACTTAAATGGGAGACAGCAATTAAGTAAACAAATAATTTATTTCTCTGAGGGAAATACACTCAAGTTCATACTACAGCTTGGAAATGTAGAGATTTCACTATTTTTAAATTTGAACAAAAAAAAAAAAGACAGATTGTGTCCCTTTACCCTTTGATATGAAATTTAATTTTAAAAAAAATTTTCACTTCTGCTTGAAAGTAAAAGGAGTGATCTCCCTGGTTGATTCACATCAGGTCTTAGACCTCACTGTAAGGGTCCATGTACAAAATAATTTAATAATGAGAGTACTGACTATTCTTATTTTAAAACTTAATCTCAAAATAAATGGCTAAAAAATATCTATTTACAAAAAAAAAAAAAAAAAAAAAAAAAAAATAAATTAATGCGTGTAAATCATTTTAAAAGTATTTTCATACAAAAATTTATGTTTTTTTTTTACTCAGATTTAAAAAAATGATACAATTGAATAAAATCCAGATTTTAAAACAATATCATAAGGCACAAAAATCCTATAAAAAATGTTTACAAATATTTAAAAAAAAAAAAAAAAATAAACAGCCAAGACTAGACATTTCATAATCTATTAAGTCTATGCGCCCTTCGCAGACTCGAAGACAAGCCTTATTATTATTATTATTATTAAGTCTATGCCACTACATTCTAAAGTTAAAATGACATTATAACTAGAGATATAACCACTACATTCTAAAGTTTAAACTACTACATTAATAGAGTCTATACTACATTCTTTTTCTGAGTCTATAGCTCTACATTCTATATAGCATGTATATGCCAGTACAGTACATACTTCTACAATATATTGAGTCTGTACCACAGCATCCTATTGAGCCTATTAACTAACACTGTAGTCCACCAATCTCTTGAATCAATGTAGTACAGTATCATTTATCTTTCTACCAAGTCTATCTTTCTTGAATGAATCCAACTAACAACTAAACCAAACAATACAAATAAGATGGTTGTACATCAAGATGCTTTTAGCTAATTTGCTTGTAGGACCATAATAACATGCACATTTTGGCTCAAGCGTCTGCTCCACAGGCAGAGTTATCTGTGTTTGGCCCTTGACTATTGTTGATGGAATGCTTCCACTTGACAATGTAACATCACATTATGACATCATGGCTGTAGACATACATTGAAATAACTAGGTCAAGTAAAACTACAAATTGAAAATTCAAGATATGAGGCTTAAGTCAAATGTACTGAGGAAAAGAATGATGTACTGTAGTGCCATGTTATAAGCATAAAATTTTCACTATATAAAAGCAATTCTGTGGACATGTTTTGTAAAATGTTTTACATGTTTCGGATGTCCTTTCAGAGTTGAAGATAGTTCACTTCCTAGACCAAACCTCCCACAGGACGACAGGGGATGGGAGTGGGCAGGGTTTGAACCCAGGACCATCTATAAATCCAAACGACAGTCCAGCACACAAACCGCACCACCAGGCAGGCAGCTGCATTGTGCAAATGTATTGAATTAATTTTTGAGACATTAAAAGAAAATAATTTGGGTTCTAAAACTGGTAGAGATAATAATAAATAAATAAATATAAATGGTTATCCTTTTTTATCTGAAAACTCAGAAACAGTTACAAATCTTGAATAAAAATTTTACTCCCACAAAAGTACTAAACTTTGGAACTTAGGATTCAACCTCAACAAAAGTTCTTACTGCCCAAGCTTCAGGTCTGCTATATTGAAGTGATGCTGACACGTAGTCATGAGAAAACAGCACTCATTCTTTATCTTTGGAATCAAAGACATATGCCATTCTAACTACTTTCCTTTCAAATGCTGAACCAAGTAAAGATAATAGTGTTTAATTATCAGTGACATTGTTAATTTGTTAACTAATTGGTTGTAAGACAATGAAGTTGTAGCCTGGATTTGAAATGAAACTTCACAGATAAAGAACTAAACAGAACATTAAGATAACTTTAAGGAGCTGTAGAATATTTAACTTTTGCAGAGCTTGGGAAACTAATCAACTAGTTAGAGACTGATTTAAAGGAAATAAGGCCTATTTGAAAAATATTTGATGCTGCTACTTTAGTAAACATCTGGCCAGTCTGAAGAATGTCTACTAAGCAGATGGGTAATCATACAGCCAATTTGTTAAATATTGAATGCTGCTACTTTTAGTAAAATTTGACCAGTTTTAAAGAGCTACTGTTCAAAGTAAATGCAAAAAGATACCCAAAAAATTTAAAACATGTTCAATTTATTTGTCTATTATTTTATGCTATGAAATATATTCCATCATTATTCTGATAAAGAAGTTGCCTTTGGCCAATTCTCTATGACAAACTTGTATAAGCAACTTGTTTTCTAGATTTCCACTGATCTACTGAAGCTGTGGAATGAAATAGTCAACTTACTAACATCACTAACTAAAAACATCTCTGAAGCTGTAGAATGAAAGGGTTAACTTACTAAATAAAGTTGAAGGATGAAAAGGTTAACTTACTAATGACACAAACTAAAGAGATGTTATCTCTGAAGCTGTTGAATGAAATAACTCCCAGTAGTCCGGAGGATCAGATCGTTGACCGCAGGGATAGAGAAGTTTTTCTTGTCCCGATACTGTAATGGGATTGTCCTGGACAGAAATAAAAACAATTCCTTTTTTTTAAATCATTCAATGCTATTTTAATCTTGGTTTATAAACTATAAAAAGAACATTAAATTTAAAAAAATGTTACTGTTTCTTGAGATCTCATTGATTTAAAACCTCAAAATGACAGTCAAGTAAAACAAAAAATTCCAAATTATTTTTGTAATATTTGATTGTTAATAAATCTGAACTTGTGAAATGTATACCTTATGAAAGAGCACCAGACTGGCTAAAGTATCATGTATGGTCTGGTCAGCACCAAAAAACTGATATCCCAAGTCCGAAGCATCAATCAGAAAATGTTTCAGTCCACTGGTCTCTTTTAAAGATAATGTATAGCCCCAAACTCTCTCAGAGACTCGGATGAGAAATGAGCCACTTTTCTTGTCCTGGAGGATAGCTTCAGCTTCAGATCGATTGATTATGCCTAGAGGAAAAAAACAACACTATTAGCAATATCAAACAGAAGATTAAAATCTGATTTGTTAATCTAGTTAGCTTTACAGCATCATTAAGTAAAATTAAAACTGTCTTCTTCGCAAGTGGTCTCTGTGCTTGGGTTGTGAACGTTGGACACTGAACACAGAGAATTCAAGCCTTTGAGAGTAAATGCTACAGAAAAGTTCCGGGTAGTCCAAAAGACAAAATAAAAGAATTATTATTATAGCTTTTATATAGCGCTACTTTCATGCTTATAGCATGCTCAGAGCGCTTTAGTCCAATCTCATTTGTGGACCAGTGGGGGGGAGGGGGTATCTAGGAGTTTGTTTCCTATGCTGCCTTTGGGCGCTCAGTAAACACAACTCTGCCCGAGTCGGGTGTCGAACCTCGAGCCCCCTTCTAGGTAGCCAAGCTCAAGCCGCACTTGGCCTCTCGACCACGCTTCCCACGTGAATGGACAGGCCTTGATATCCTGCTAAGAACAACTGCTGACAGGAAGACAGTGGAGGGTTACAGGAACATTATCCCTGTAATGATAGTCATGGGACAGATGATACAGCAGAAGAGCCAGATATTTCTTCTAATATTAAGACACATGAAAGCAACAAAAACAAATCAGACAAATGTTCATGTTGAAACTAAGTAAATATATAAAAATTCCATGCAGGAATTGAAAAATAAATGTTAATTCAACTGTTTTACAAGCTGATCCTTAACCAGAGCATTTAGTGGCCAACATTAATGCAACACAAACAACAACCTGCATAGAACTATTTCCAAAAAATATTAAATGCAGGTACCAATTTAAAGAAAAATCCTACTTTTCAAACAGGTCAATTTTAAGACCATTACTTTGATGGCCTAATAAATGTACTAATTTACTAAAAGGAATTTTTCAACTTGGTTGGTGCATTGAATAAACAAATCCATTTCTTCTGTGTATGATACCTCAACATGAACCCACTTACCATGGAACCATTCAGCAACCTTTCCAGTCTTTGGGTCCAAACCAGAACCTTTTTGTTTTTCATCTTTCTGAAACCAACTGACCACTTGTTCACGGTTCTTTGGTCGGAGTGGTCTTGGTTTTTTGTTTGTGATGCCTGGAGCACTGGTCACTATTAAATGTTTTCTGTGGACCAAAGAAACTTTAATATTACTCAAATACAATAGTCATTTCTATGCAATATTAGTGCACCATTGTAAAAATAGAACTAAATTTGTTGAATACATTGGTAGTTTTTTTTCATTATAAAAAAGTATAAAAAATGGCTTATAAATTATTTTTTTTCTTTTTAATGTAGTTAAAGGAAAATTGGGCGGGATTAATTCATCTTTTTAGTTTTTCATACTTTCTCTCATTCCATGTATATGGCTTTATAAAAACAAAAAAAAAAAAAAAAAAAACAATTGAAAGACCTATTAGTTGGTATCATTCTGAGCCCAACAATCGCATGCAGTGTCAAGCCTAAGCCCTCAATAAAACGTATGAATACAAAATAACCAACTAGCGTAATGAGCAGACTGAGAAGAATAGCAGGCAAAAAACAAACTGTTGGCTCACCTAGGAAGAATGACAACGAAGCAGCCACAAAGTGAGCAAAAAACTAAAATCATTCCTGAATCAACCAGGAAAACCTACACATAATTTTCTGACTCAGAACCGAACACAACAGAATGAGAAAACATGTTTTGGAAGCCATAAAGTCGTGACGAGCAAGAGCAGAGAATGCTGACTATGTCATAGCTGCATACTATATCAAGAGGTCCCAACAAGACTCTGGCCCCAAAACCCTCCTATGGAACAAAAACTATACAGAGAACTGCCTGATCTAGAAACCACTTGGCAGTTCATCTCAGATATAGGATTACTGATCTGAACATGGAGAATGAGAACGAAGGAGAAAAAGCCAGGAAAACCAAAAGCAGAGTTTAAATCACTGATTATCATACACTGATTAGCATGCACGGCTAGATTGACACATGAAATGCATAGGACATAATTATCTTCTCTTTAAAGTAATGTCTGTAATATATAAGATAATAAGCAACAGGACCATCTGCACCGTTTGCCCAAGCATCTCACAAACAAAAGCTGTCGGCAAAAGTCAAGAAATGAGAAACACATACAACTTGTTAAAGTGTTGTAATAAAATAACTATATACCAGAATTACCAATTTCTTGGCTATATCAAACAAGATCACAGTGAACAATAAACTAGCATATACATGTCTCACATAACTAATTGACGATGACATTTTTAAAAAAATAGCATGGGTCAATTATAAGCTAAATGATTTAGGTTTTTTTGTTGTTTTTTTTTTTTGGGGGGGGGGGGGGTTGATAATTTCATTAAATAAAAGGTTAACATTAGGAGAATACTATTTTCTAGCCAAACTGACAGATACACAATAAATAATTGTGTATTTCCTGAACTTACTTTGGTGGCAGTGGAGGTTTGTTATTAGGTGTTGCTGGTTTTGTAGAATTTTGCAGGACTTGAGTAGCCTGCAAGATGTTCATGGAACGTCTCAGTGACTCTCTGTATTCTGTTCTGGCTTGTCTGGCTTTCTCTCTCATCTGTAGCTCTGCTTCTTTGGCTTTCTTTTCTACACAACATACATAGGTTTCAATATAACACCATACAAAATCTTATTTTATAGAATCACTCTCAACATACATTAGATCAAATACAATTGACACTTGTACAATAAACTCATCTTAAAGAATGATTTAAACCACACATCGGATCAAGTCCAATTGACACCATACAATGAATCTTAAAGAATCACTCTCTAAGGGAATTGTGAACAATAAAAAAAAAATAATTTTAAAATTCCAGGAAATTATAAACAGTTTTGCTTTCTAGAAACAACTTTATAATGTTAAAATGATCATAATCACATAGATTATCATCATGGTTTCAGGATATTTAGATCATTTCACACAATGTATAGGATTTGTTAATGATATTTTGAAAACGTTTAGATAATTACTTACCAGACAGATGCCAATGTAACAAGATTCTCTTAATAACATGACATTAGGAGACTCAACTAATAGATATAAATATCCTAAAGTATGTTGATGTTGAGTTAGGACATTATGATTATTTAAGTGATCTTTCTTTTCTATTTTCAATGGGGGTGGGATGCCTGAATCAGTCAGCAAAAAAAAAAACCCAGTAACTTAGCAGTTTATATCTCATGCATGACTAGATGAGCACATGGTCACATATAAGACTTTTTTTTTACCCAATCCTCTTCTTCTACCACAGCACCTCTCACCTTCCTGACCTCCCCCCCTTTTTATTTGTCTATAAATAAACTTAATAAATGGATCAGTGCTCTATTATTGCGTAAGAGAATTACCAACCTTGCTCCTGCCAATTAGTCTCCACCTCGCTCTGATTCTCTTCAGCTAGTTTCTCCATTGATTCTCTCTTCTTCAATAGCGAAGTATAAATTTCACTGCTTCTCTTCTCCCTCATCAAGTTGGAGAATTCTCTGGATTTCCTTTTGGCCTCTTTCTCCTTTTCCTATTAAATTATTCATGCCAATTGAAATAACTGACACTTTAAAATGTACAGTATATAAATAATTGGCAAGTACAAATCTTTGTTTCCATATTTCAAAACTACAAAACTAACAAAGAACTAATTCAGAAACAGTTGATTATCAAACTTTCAAAATGTAAATCCTGCTGTTTTAGCCTTAACTTGACATAAAATAATTTGAATTTTTAAATTGCCTCAATCACTCACAATAAAGTTGACAAAAAAAATTCTAGTTAAATGTAATAATTTTCTATTCTGAGTTTTAGCAGAAACTGTAGGGGGCCTTGACCTAAACAATGTCTCACGTTGCGTTAAAATTTTTTTTTTTTTTTTTACTAATTATTACATTTTAGCTTAGCTTTCTTCACTTTAAAAAATAATTTCAAATCACTTATAGAAAAAAAAAATATATTTCAAAATCTTTTTATTTTTTATTTTTAAATAATTTTAATGGCCATTTCGTAGTACACCAATATTTTTTTTTATCTAAAGAAGCAAAATGAAGCTTTAAAAGTTGATCAAATCTACCAATACCTGATGTACTGTCCAACAATTGCACTAACTTAATACTTAGCTTCAATATACAAAGAAACATCAAGAAGACTCATAAACTCAAGAGAACACAGAGACAAGTTTCTAATATAAAAAAAAGAGATCTAGATTTTACAATGCTAAAATAGTGGACTGAGTCCAGGCAGCATAGAAAGATTGGCCAGGTCAGGATGGGAGCAAGTCTAGATAGGCTTAAATGCTTCTCTAGGCTGTATAGGGCTTGAAAGGTGAATAAGCTCAAGATTGTATAGGACTTGAATGGTAGGAACAAGTCCTGAGAGTGTTCAACTTGAAAGATAAAAGCAACTTTATTAGATTGTAGATGCTTAGATTGTAAGAGCAAGTCTAGCTTGTAGAGGGTTTGAATGATGGAGCAAGACGTAACATGGTGAAATCTTATTAGTGAAGCCACTCTACAATTATAATAAAGAAAGTAAAGTTCCCCTGTCAGACCTTGTGGCCTTTAGGGCAGATGATGTAAAGGTCATCTGTTACTTTGGCCTAGGGTTAACAAGGGTGTCCTGTGGCCAGCACAACGCCCAACCGCCTTTATATTTCCCCAACTAATGTCAGGAACCCATTAGAGCCGGGTGGAATCAGAGGCACCCAAAGATCCTGAAATTAAAAATCCAAGTATTCACCAGGATTCAAACCGGGACCCCAGTTCGAAAGCCTGTGCTTTACAGCACAGCCAACATGCCTCCACTCTATAGAGTCTATGATATTTTTTTTTTCTGCTGAATTGTATAAATAATAGTAAATCATTTGTTTATTTTAAATGGATGAACTACAAATGTGTGAGTTTGTGCTCACTTTATAACTTCACTATTGGAGATTCTAACTCAGTGTGATCCAACTTCACCAACAGGAGACATTATTCTATGCTTCCAGATCTTTTCCCTTCTTTCAACAAATAATGTTATAACTAAGCAGACAGGTTGGGCCACAAAGCACTTCTATGATTACTTAAACAGTCATCAACAGTTTAAAAAAAAAAAGCTCTACAGAAACATTCCATGCAGACATGCAGTGTATTTCTCAACCACACCGACCAACAAAAACCACGAGTTTGAAAAACAATACAAATTTGAGATTGTTAGGCAACGCAAGTTTGAAACATGCCATTAGTGGCAGGAAAATGTGGATCTGATTTAAAAAGAAAAACAACTCAGAAAAGTAACAAATTGTTTCACAAAACCCCAACATCAATTAATGCAATTTGGTGTTAAAAAACATAGCCAAACCCAGACATTCAATTTGAATAGCTGTGAGGAAATAAAAAAAAACAACTTTTAAAATTAAAAAAAAGATTCATAAGAAAATAAAAAAGTGATTTCAAAAGAAAACAAAAATTCTGATGCTAAAAGAAAGTTCCAACACTATGGAGTTCTAACACAGTCGTAGAGTTCATGCATACCAACCGACAAAAAGGGGGAGTTAAGTATCAGTGACTGGCTTTTATTAAACACACGGCCATCTTGTTTGGAGTTTATGGAATGCTGGGATAGAAGTGAAAATAACATGTACTGCCTGCATAGATAACACAACATCAATTTCTAATGTAATTGGATCTCTATTTTACTACACAATAAAACATATCACACTTGGCTTTCTTCCCAATATATTAGCTTTTAAGTATAAATCAAAACAAGTTTGTGAAAATGAATTAGTACATGTCATGGTTAGACTAAATGCCAAGGTTACACAAGACTAAAACCTTTGGTTTACTGGACAGTATGTGAACAATAATGACTTTAACAAATTAGATGCAGTCATACCTCAGCTTTTTTTTTTTTTGTTTATCCCTTACAAGAAGGATCAAAAAAAATTCAAAATACAAGAGAATCAATGCAATTACCTTACTATAAATTTGAAAGAGAAAAAAAACTTAGATAAACCAAAATCAAAAGGACTAAACATTATTATAAGAAATCAAAGTGAAGGTTTTACAATCCAATTTCTCTTTAACTGCTTTCTTTTGTAGACGAATACCACAAAAAAAATAACCTAGACAAAGTTGCCTGCATGTTATGCTCAAACAGCCAAACTTTTCTTTGTATTAGCTTGCTTTAGTGTTTTGTTTTGTTTCACCTCAACAAATGGTGACTTTCCAATCCTGGAAATCTTTATGCCATGTGAATAATTTTCAATGATTTCTATATATGTGTGTGTGTGTGTGTGTAAAACAAATAGCAACCAAAGAAAACCCAGGGTGGTCTTTAATTTTTCATTTTATTTACAGAAAGGATCCTAGGTATCACATTTAAACACAGCATCACAAACAAAGAAATTAGAGACAGGGTTACCACAACAACAGAACTCCATGATGACCTGTTAACTATTGTAAAAGAAATGAAAACTACAAGTCTATGGCCAAGGTCTTTAGGGCTCACAACGGCCTTTCTGCTGGGATCAGTACCATGAAAAAGAAGAAGAGTCAGAGAAAGCAATGGGAAGAGAACTTAAAAGAATGGACAGGCTTGCCCTCAAAGGTTTTATCCAAGGCAAAAGAAAGAGCTCAAAGAGGAATGGAGCAAGCCAGTCAACATATCTTGTATCATGTCCCAATGGTCCAATAGAGTAAGGGAAAGGCACAATGAATTTATTCTATTAAAACCCCTGCTAATGATTTTACAAGGGTTTGTAAGCTATAATTTTTACACAAGTCAGTGCACAAAATGTTCATAAAAGTCTATTTTTCTATTCAAATTCTTACTGAATACAAAGATATTTTTAAGTGCCAGAATTTACAATCAAGCTGTGTTTCAAATAAAAAGATATAGGCCAAATTTAATTTATATTTTGATAAAGTAGAACAATACATCCAGAGTTTTCATTATGTGGCCTAAGAGGTAGTTTTTTTTTTCACAAAGATATACATAAACTTAAATTGCTAGGTAAATTGTATAGTTGTTTTTTTAATACCAGTCCAACCAGTGTGAACCCAAAAAGAGTTTGCAAGCCAATAGGAGGAAATGTAGAAATGAATGAAAGGAAAACCAAAAAACAAAAAACATGAACGAAGCAAAAACTGAGGTATGACTTTAAAAGAACAATCTACTGCTAAATGTTTCCATTCTTTGATTTCCCATGCATGTCAAAATGGACTAGGTAGTCATCATGATAGATTGATACAACTGTTAGCTATGTGATTATAGTGCTGAATTGAAGTGCTAAAGGTCATAGTTCAGATTTAGACCTTGGGTTTTGTATTCATGATATGGCGATGTTTCAGAATCTACTAAACTGTAATGTTCCATGGGCATAAAAGTTAAAACATATTGGTCATTGCACTGGGTACACTAAGATCTGGTACAGCCATTCTCCTAAGTAACAGTTCAACTTGACCTTAACATCTCAGCTAAAACATTTGAGGATAGAATGACAATACATGTCTGTTTATTAAGTACAAGTCGAAAAGTAGCCCATAAGACAAGGCACGGAAAAACTAAGATCCAGGGATGATGGGAAAATCATGTCAACATCACAAAGCTTGATTACACAAGGCGCAAGCTGAAATGGATGACCTAGCATAGAACTTAGGAGATCTTTTGTTTAAAGCCCTTACCATAGCAAGGGGTCTATGGCTGTGACAAATATTATCTTTATAATGTAGGCTTTTTTCAAGTAATACAAGTTGTTTAAACAGTGCTTCTCAAACAATGTGTATGTACCTCAATCTCTGCTAAACGTTTTTTCTCTTCTTCCTCTTGTCTTTTCTTCTCTAGCTCCATTCTCTCCAAGGCTAGTCTGGCCTCCTTGATGGACTGATACAGGGCTGCCTCCTCCTGTTGACGCCTGTTTGAAGAGATGCAATTTTAACAGGACAGAAATTGTTTTTTTTTTAGATTTATCTCTAGACATCCAATTTGGTAAATTAAGATTGTGATTTACCAAATGAAACCAAAGCCAGCAAAGGTAATTTATATAAAACTTGAATGAGTTAAAATGTAAAGTTTAAACTTGTAACAACAAATAGTTTAAACAAAAATATTTGCTATGAATTACTTCTTAAAGACAATCTATGCAGAGTCAATAGCAATGAGCCAACCTAACATTGCACAAGTTTTGATCTAATTACTAAAAGGTCACATTCTTTATATTTAGAATATGAGTTTCAAGAAAACACCCAGATCCCAACATGCCAAGTCAAGCCAACTCATTTAGTGAGATATCCAATATCCAGAACTCTTAAAAGTGCTTGATTTGTAAACAGCTCAAGATTGACTTTTTTTTTTTGGTTCAGAATAACTTTTTTTTTTGGTAGACAGGCTCTTATTGTTATCTGTTTTCATTTTAGAAATATTACTATTGCTAGTAACAAAAAAAAAGGATAAACATTTACTAACAATTTACATAAAGGCATTGATAATAAAGAAAATAATATGAAAGGAGTTAAATAGGAAATTAGAAGTGTAACTGCAAATGTAATAATTGAAATTTAAGAAAGGAATGAAACTGGGTCTTAGTAAAATTGAAGAAAAGTAAGAATTACTTCATTTCATTCTCTCTCTCTTCCTTTTCTTTCTGAAGACGTTGTCTTTCCTCTTCTAATCTCTTCTGTAATTCCGCTTCTTCCTTTTCTCTGAAAAGAAAATAAGATTCAGAAATGATATTGCTGTAGAATCCAAAGTTGAGCAACAAGCAAAAAATTAAGGATAACTGATCTACTATATACCAGAGAAGGTTTAGAAATCCAAATAAATATTAATGGTTTGGGTTAAGATATTGTATTGATGCAGGTTTCACCTAAATAGTGTCATGTATAACATAAATAAACAGATAGCATTACATCTTTAATAAATATTTAACTATAAAACTACAATGGAAGAAAAAGACAGCAACTAGTGTAAAACTGCCAAATATGGACATGTTATTCATCTAGTGTAGAACTGCCAAATATAAGCAAGTTACTTCACCCTTCCTTACTACTAACCTAAGTACTTTGGCCTCAGCTTCTGCTAATTTGGCAGCAGTCAGTAAGGCCTCCTCTTGAAGAATCTGTTCAATACTCTTGTCACTGGGATGCTCCCCCATCACCCAGACCCAGTCACCACCATCTCGCCCCTTCATGAACTGTACTTTTTTCTTGCCTGTCGAAGTAGCAACCAAAACAAAACTTGTTCTCAAAGTATATCGACAACTTATAACACCATCAAATCAATTATTTATATGAAAAGGGAAAAAAAAGCAAGATTATTTCAGTCAGAGTGTTTCAAGATCAGCTGTCGTCATTGAGAAGTACATAGAAGTCAAATTCATAAAGCGCTGGTTGTGAATATATATGTGTTTTGTGTGTGAATGTTGTTTGAATTTATCTATATTGTTATTGTGCAGTAGTTACGCAGAGGTTGTCAATTGTAGTCAAACTGAATTTCCATTTGATTGGATCAATAAAAACTATCTTATCTTAAAAATTCTTTGATTTGCAATGGATATTGTTAGTTTGTTTGGAGCACAGAGAAGGTATTTAATTGAAGATGCTAACCAATGATGGAACGAAGACATCCTTTAAGACACAGTTTTGAACTAAATTAAAACATAAACTGGAAATAGACATTCAGAAACATTATATAGCACCTCATTTGTAGTTATTATTATTATTATTATTATAGCTTTTATATAGCGCTACTTTCATGCTTATAGCATGCTCAGAGCGCTTTGATCCAATCTCATTTGTGGACCAGTGGGGGGGAGGGGGTATCTAGGAGTTGGTTTCCCGTGCTGCCTTTGGGCTCTCAGTAAACACAACTCTGCCCGAGTCGGGTGTTGAACCTCGAGCCCCCTTCTAGGTAGCCAAGCAAGCCAAGCTCAAGCCGCACTTAGCCTCTCGACCACGCTTCCCATAACATAGTAAAAGTAGTAAAAGATGAGCACATTTCCCATAGCCATGGAAGATGGCCATGAGTCCAATCTAGCTTTAAAAAAGCTTGCCACATACATGGCCAGTTAGGTTGAGTTTGCTGCTGTTAAAGACATATAGGAATTTTTAAGAAATTTTGTTAGAATATAAATGCTAATTCTAGCAAATTCTTGGGAAATAGTTTTTGTCTGTTCTTATAGATGTTTCAGATATTTCTTCAAAAATGAACACTATGACATGCTAGTTAGACCTTTGCCAGGATGGCTGGGAAGAAAAACAGTTTGAACTCAGGACCTTTGTGACAAAGTCCAAAGTGTGCATACTACACAGGCAGCCATGTTTGAATTCTTCATGCTCAATCTTGTATAAAAAACTCATTACTTTTTTCCATGCTTTATTTAAATTAGAAAGCCTGATATTTGTTGTTAAATTGCATTCTAAAGTTCATATCAAAACAACTTGAATCTATGCATTTAAAAAAAATTATAAATGCTTCCTCTGTTTCTACAGCATTTCAATATGTTAAGATTACTAATTGTAAAGTAAATAGATGAAAATCTGATAATTTATGTTAATCTCATTTCTATTGTAATCAACAAGGAACTCAAACAACCTTAAGGCTAGATAACTCTTTGTCTTCCCCCCCCCCCCCCCAAGTAGACTACTTTTGTTTTATTCTTCCTTGTCAAGTAATTATTTGAATTTTTCTACCTGTTTTCATACATGTCGGATTTTTCTCCTCTGCTTCCATCTGTTCTTCATGAATCTTCCAACGTCTTATTTGTTCCTAGATTGAGAAATATGGCATACATTATTTACCTATATTTTTTGTTTCCACACTCAAAGAGCTTCATATTTTTTGCCCATACCTGTAATGTACTTGTTGTTCAGAGCTATTTAACTAATGTCATGTTTAGACATCCCTATAATTAACTTCTTGTTCAATTTAGATAACTATACACACTTCAAGTAAATTGGCTTATGACTAATAATGATATACAATTCAAATTAAGCATCTCTATACTATTTTGTTGTCTGTCTTTGGCTACAATTTATTCAAATACATAATATAACTAAAACAAAAACGATAATTCATTAAAAAAAAAAATAGTTTAAAACAGTCTTGAACAAAGCCACAAAAACATCATAGATATTACAAGGAAGGATGTATCAATTTTTGTCATAAAAAATTTACTGCTGCAGGGGTGAAAAACTGTATACAAAATACAATAAACATATAGGAAACCCAGCTGGACCAAAGAAGCAGAGATCATTTTTATTCTGCCTTGATTATAACAACATAGGACAGATATGTCAACTATAGGCATATTATGTGTTTATTGATTTTTTCATTTTGTTTCTTTGCAGCTGATGAAGACCTCATGCCTCAAACATTCTTTTTTTTTAAGTTGGTCCAGCAGGGTTTCATATATGCATTTTTATTGTATTTACTATAGAATTTCTGTAATACATTGTCCAAGTTATAAGCCTTCATTTTTTACCTGTCGCATTTTATAAAACAGGATCTGCTTCTGGTCTTCAGAAAGCTCTGCCATCAACTCAGGGTCGATGAACATTTGATCTAGGATTTGTTGCAGCATTTTGCCTCTTTGGTATTGAGGAGTGTTTTAACTGGAGTGTCTTGACTTTCTGTTCTCCCTTTCGAAGCTACAATCTTTTTCTTCTTTCGCTCAGTGTCAGCCCACTAAACACCATAACTTGACTTAGTCTGGGATTTCATATATGTCTAGATGGATCTGCCATTTTACATTTATCAGCTGAAAAAGAAGGCAGAGCTCTGAATCAAAACTTAAAATAAAAAAAAAAAAGGTTAAATCTGAATTCAAATAACTAGTAAAGTTCCCCTTTCAGACCTTGCGATCTATGGGGCAAATGATGTGGCTCATGGTTAACAAAGGTGTCATGTGGCCAGCACAATGACCAACCCCCTTTACTTCTCCCTAACCAACATCAGGTACCCATTAGAGCTGGGTGGAGTCAGAGGTGCCCAAAGATCCTGAAATTAAAAATCCCAGTTTTCACAAATATTCAAACCTGGGACCCTGCCAAGCCCTTAACCACACCTCTGAGAAATTGTTTTTATGAAGAAAAGAAAAAAGACTTGAGAAACTTGTGCATTTAAATAATGCAAAAAGCTTTTCTGGATCATTAAATGAACTTTGTTTTTTTATGACTCCATAACCATTTTCTTGATGATTCCACGACTATTTGTTTTAGGTCTATAAGAGAGTGTCCATGGCGATTGCACTGAAGATTTTTTCTTCACTGTGATGATGCATTATATGAGAGTTTTCTGAATGTGAGAGTTTTTCAGATGATTGCATGTGACAGTTTTCACAATGATTACACAAAAGAAATTTTTTGTTGAATGTATGAAAGTGTTTTCCTGATGTTAGAGAATGTTTTCCCTTATTTAATGTGCACATTAACCATGATAGTCTGAAAGATTTCTTGATGACTGAAGTAGAAGTGGGGTATTCATTTTTTAAGGTTGAAAATTTTACTGTACATTTATTTTTTAAATGTGTGACTGGCTAAGTTGAATTAGTGTAGTAATGTAAATTGGGTGAAGTTGTTCTGGCCAGTACTTTTGTACATTACTTAAGACTAAATAAATGACAAGATCAACGACTAATCTTTCCACTTAGAACCGGACACAACAGAATGCGATAACACATGTACTGGAAGCTCAAATTGGAACCAGTGAAATCTGACCATGTGGAGTGTCACCAGAGAATGTCAACCACGTCCTCCAACACTACGCTCTTTACCAAGAGGCCAGTATAAGACACTGGCCCCAAAACACCCCAATAGAAAGAAAACTATATGGAGAGCTTCCTGATTTGGAAACAACTGCGCAGTTCATCTTATATACTGATCTAGTCATCTGAACCCTCCAACATAACAATGAGAATGAAGAAGAAGAAGAAGTATGAAGAATTATTTTATAAATTTCAATCACTGAAAATTTCAATGTTCAATATTATGTTGAAGACAGTGAAGAAAGAATTTTGAATGACTAATCTAAATCTAGTAGTCTATTATATGAGTATAAGTACAATGAGTATGACTAGAATTGACTAATCTCTCAATTCTAGATCATATCTATAATTATCTAGATCGTCATAGATTATGATAGCTCTATGAAATGAAATATTGAAGACATGACATTACTTATTATTACTTATCAATACTAGATCTCTACTAGTTCTAGCTAGAGCTAGATCTAATCTTCTAGTAATCTCTAACTCTAACTAGTATTTGTATAACCAGATCTTCTACTCTACTCTAGCTCTATTTTTATGATTATCATTATGATATTATCATTATTATTATGATACCTGATACTCATATAATATATACTGGGAACTCAACTGGACTGATAGTAGTGATAGTTATACTGTGTCAGATAGTCTAGACTCTAAGTCTATGTCACAAAGTTACACAAAAGTATGTTTAAAATCTATCTTAGTATCTAGTCTATAATTACAAATTAATACTAATAGACCTATATATTAGTATATATATAGATATGGTATAGTATAGATATTTAGTATATAGCCTAATTATATTATTATAATTATAGGCCTAGAGTCTAATATAGACTATAGACTACTAGAGACTATAGAATATATAGTCTATACTATTAACTAGTAACTATACAGTATACTATAGGAGGCTATGGCTATACATCGGACTATAGGCTACATAACTTAATTGTCAGGTCTTAATCATAACTATACTACTAATAACTAATACTCACAATTCATGATACTGATATAGTTAAATATACTATTTATTTTATAGAGTATAATAGTAATATAATATACTTATTAGATTATATAAATACTATTACTATTATAGACTATAGACTATAATTTATACTAGTGACTAGTCAGTAGTATCTAAAATCTAGTTCAATATGTCAAATGTGTGACAGTGAGTGACACATTATCATTATGTCAAATGTGTAGTGAGTGTAGTGTTACGTGTAGTAGATCTAGTACTAGTAGAACTGTCAATAGTGTCAAGTCAATTTGTAGATCTAGTCTAGACTAATTATGACTAATATAATAGATTTAATAAGATTATAAATCATTATAGATTATAGATTATATTTTATATTTTCAGATAACAATAATAACATTAAAAGAAATGATAAGGACTAAGGAAGTGTAAACAGTTACAGTACAAACAGTCTATTCGGTGTCCACACAAATCACAATCATGATCATCCAATGAGAATGACTAACACTACTTAGCACTACTAACCGACAATAACTTCAATAAGTAAAAAAATATTAGCAGTCTAAGTAAACACTGTACTTAGACTCAGATCTATTATATAGATCTAGATCCAGTCTGTTGTCTTGTTCTTACTGACTTACAGAAAACAGAAGCTTATCACATTGCCCATCCTTCCTTTTTCTTAGCACAGGTCACGCTACTGACTACCACTAATCTAACACTTGCTTCCTTATCGTTTAATGAAAATTTTCGTTTTTTTTTTTTTCTTTTTCATTCAGTTTCACAATAGCTGGGGGGCGGCTCCGTATTTATTTCCTACTTCGGATAAATTAGGTCTAGATCATAGACATATATAAAATATATAGATTTACTAGAGATCTAGCTAGGTCTAGGTTTAAATTTAAAATTCGAATTTATCTAAAATCTAGACTATTTATAAAAATATTGTTGGAGGGTGGTATGGGTTCTTATTTGTATTTAATAAATAAATATGGGTTCTTATTTGTGTTTTAATAAATAAACAACTGGGTCGGAATAACCATGAAAAGGAGGAATTGGCCTTTAGAAAAAAAAGTAAATGCCATATGGGCATGGTAGATCTATTTATCAATCATGATACTGTGGTTCAGACCAAACGTCGAGGCAGCAGCCTCAGCAAATTCATGGACAGCAAGTTGAAGCTCCTGTTCGGTGTGTACAAGACTAGGACGCAATCATCGAGAGAGCAGGCGCCGTATGTTAAATATGCTGCCGTCGGTGCAGGACCTAAAAAAAAGAACTAATCCAGATCCACAAATCAATGTAAATGGCCATCCTCTCCTTTAAGTTGTTGAACACTTTACATACCTAGGTAGCACATTGTCCAACGATGCGTCACTGTCCAGAGAAATAAACAACCGGCTCACAAAGGGCTGCTTTTGGTTACAAATAACTTTAATATGTACTGCTGAAGGCCGGTGAGGCAGTATGCATCACTATATAAGCGCTTAAAATTATCCTGCATGGGAGACGATCTTCTTTGGCGAGCTTAACAGCAGCGTAACAGAGGTGCCTCCCTCCACCGTAAGCGCTATAATATGGTTATAAAGATTAACGTAGGCACATTTCGCCAAGGCCAACGGTCACGGAGGTCACGATTTCGCCCTTCCTGGCTTAGAGGAAAGTAGCTGGCAGCAGATGGCTCCTGAAAGAGACAGTTGGAGATTAACTTGGACAGCTCTCACAAAGGGTGCGGGACAAGCATTTGAAGAAACGCAATCATTGAAGACAAGTCGCAGAAGACGGAAAGAAAACTTAGATCTATGTAGAAAAGATTAAAAAACTGAAACAGATACAAAATAGAGCAGTGAGATTCATAACAAACGAATATTCACATTTCACTTGAGTAACACCTTTAGTAAAATCACTAAATTTAGAAAGTCCTCGGGATAGAAGACTAAGAAGTAAAGTAGCAATTATACATAAAATACTGAACCATATACTTCAATTAGGCCTACAAAAACAGAATCTAATAAAATACTCAGAAAGGCACATTCCTCGTTCCATATTCTAGGACAAATTTTTACAAATGCTCTTTCTTCCCTAGTGCTACTAGAGCATGGAATAGGTTGCTTGACCTAGCCTGGAAAACCAGTGACTTAAATTGGTAGAATTTAGGTCATTAGTTAATATACATGACTAAATGCATGACGCGTAGGGCGAAATCATCTTCTTTTTTTTGAAATAACGTCTGTATTATATAAGAAGTAAGAATAAAATGTTATGTTGAAATATATATTTTTTTCTCTATTTTGAGGGCCCCTTTTTGTGGATGCTCCTGGCCTGTAGCCTGACCTATAGTTGGCCTCCTTCAGTCGTAGAACGACTATATTTATAGCCTATATATATAGCTTATATATATATTAGGCCTATATATATATATATATATATATATATATATATATATGGTTCATCTTGCACACTTCCTCGTGTGGCTGTGGAGCCCTATTTTGGAGAGACACTCCCGCCCACAAATATCGCAAGTTAAGGTGGCTTAAATTTCGCTACGGTGGTAGAGGAGCTGGCCATTTTTTTCGCATTGGCCTACCCTATCATAAATCCGGCCCTGCGTGAGTGGAGGTCTTTAAGGCATGCGTTTTAGAACGATTTCTCAAGCGAAAAAAAGTACAATTTAAATTCATTTCACTTGCACTTCTCTTGGAGAATCCTGAAAATCACATTGCATGTGTGTAACACTTTTTTTTTACTCGATCGGAAGGGTCTTCCCAGCATCTTTACCATCTTTAGGCAACACCACCTGCTCTGGCTTGATCATGCCTACCAGAAGGAGGATGGATGCATCCTGAAAGTTATCCTTTACAGACAACTCGAGAAGGCCACGAGGAAAACTGGTCGTCCCCGCCTCCGATATGTGGATGTAATCAATCGGGGCCTTAAAGAAATGCATATCGATTTTGACTCCTGGAAAGACATAGCCATCGACCTTGGTTTGTGGAGAAAGACGGTGACAAAAAGAAAGCTATGGACAAAGAAAAGGCACTGGCCTCAGCTCTGGAAGAAATGTCAAACAAAAAAATGGCTGGTTCTTATTAAATGCTAATGCAGATGTGGACGGGAATGTCTCTCCAGAATAGAGATCTACAGTCACATGAAAAAGTGTTCGACCACATTCGTTCCACAGCTTAAGGAGGCCAACAGCATGTATGTACAGTGCCGGATTTACCTACAGGCAACACAAGCTATAGTTTAGTTAGGGCTTAGGACCCTCAAGGAATATTAAGCATTGATATATAATATCTCTACTTATAAAGGGGCCACAAAAGGAAACTCCTGACAACAATGTGTAAGAAGTTCGTATTATTATTATAATTAGGCTACTAGTCGACCAGCGGCGTAGCATACGCCGCTATTTTGCAGGGCCGGCTTTAGGCCACTAATTTTAGGTGTATAAATTATTAAATTAAACCATTTTTATAAAATAACAACAGATTTCCCTCGAAATCTTGCAGCCATCTTGCGAATTTCGAGAGCAACAGTTTCGTCGATGACATTTCTCCAGAAATATGCGACTGATAAAAATAAACAGTTACCAGATGTAGAAATTTCGACTACATTGAAAGACCTGTTGACTCCGTGAAATATAGGCCCTAAGTGAAGCGGTGGCCATGGTTAGGAAATGAAAGGCAATACGAAGGAGAAAAATCAAAACAAAGCTACAGAAAAAAAAAATTCAACTATTTTAATGACACCAGATATTGGCGTGTGTAAAAAAAAATACACACATAAATATAGTTAAGTGTATAGAGTGTATAAAGAGAATGTTTACTTCTTCTCTCCCCCCCCCTTTTTTTAAGAGAGGTAGAAAAAAAAAGTGATCTTTCTTGGTCACAACGGTCCGGCATTGCTATTTTGTAACGTATTTTTGTAATGTATTTTTTCATGGGATAACTCTATCCGCAGTAATAAGAGAGAGCTCGTGCAAACTCTTGAGGGAAGAAGAGAATTATATATACAGTTATATACTTGATTTTTGGGGCTCTTTTTTTCCCCAAAAGCAGAAAAAGGTTGGGTACATAGACATATATTAATATGGACTGGAAAAAAGAAATAACTTCGTGTAACTTGAAAACATGTGCACAGGGGCGGCCTTAGCAATGAGCGGGGCCCTGGGCGAGTGTCTTGTGCGGGGCCCTAAGCCGTAAGGGTAAACTATATATACCATACCACATCACGATAACGGGTTAATCCGTCTCAAACGCTGTAACAATAACAATGCAGTATGTCCGCCTATAAGCCATGGGCCTTATTTTTGTTACAAAACATAGAACATTACGTAGGTACTGTTGGCCTACTATCAGGGGCGTTACTAGAAATTTGCCATGATTTGGGGGCCTGGGATGTTTGACCTCTTGGGGGCCCCTGCATTTTGCGTAATATTTAATATTTAATGTAAAAAAAACACTCATTTGGGGGCCCCCCCTCGGATGGTGGTCGGGGGATTTACAAATTCTCCCCCAACTTCCCCGCCCTATCAACGCCACTGCCTACTATTGGCCGCTAAAGTGCATTATATACTTCATTGTAATTGTTTTGAATAAAAGATTTTTCTTTCAAGTTAAAAAAAAGTTTTTAAAATACGCTCATGGTCAAACGATGTCTATGCACAGTAGCGAATAAAACATTTAGGCGGAAGAAGCCAAGTACAATCGGATTTTATTAGAAAAATGTGTAGTGATCAAGTTTGTGACAATAAAATATCCCATTGCGGGGCCCCCCTCAGGCGCGGGGCCTGGGGCGCTCGCCCCACTTGCCACCCCCTAAGGCCGCTACTGCATATACATCTATTGTATTCGGATTTCTGAATTCTGAAAAAAATTGAGAAATGGCCAGAGACATAATTTATTTATGTCTATAGAAATTGAATGATCTTTAGTCGTAGAGATTAAACAAAACTCATAGACATAGATAAAGTAAACAAAATTGTAAGTCACAAATTTTCATTTCATAAAACTCTTTTATCGGCCAGTCTATATTTAATCTTTTTGTTTATGGTTGGACAACGCACAAAAAAAAAAAAAAAAAAATAACCAACGAATTTATAGGGGAGGGAATAAGAGAAAATAAAGTAGTGGCGCTCTCTTGCACGAGAAGTACCCGTATTGAGGATATCACAAATGACGTTGCGCAAGACAGGAAGTTACTAGATCGTGGCGTAGTCTAAGCGCACCTGTAAAGAAAATTGATAATTGTAACATTTAAAATCATTATATCTGTAGTGAACATGTCATGTATACACATTTGTAATTATTATGATACGTTAGGTAAGACTAAACATTATTGTTAGATCAAGCACAAATGTTTCTGTTCTGGAACGTCAATTTGTATTACTATTTGTACTGTCACAGTGTGCGTGTACTGAACTGACTGAAGTTTATTTTTTAAAATTATTTATAAAATAAATCAGTCAAATCAGTGTAACTCACTAACTGTAAGTGTAAGTTAGCAAACTTAGTGTCTAGAGTTAGTAGTGTAAGTTGAAAAGTTGTCACTACTTCAGTGGACTTCACTAGTGAGTCTAGTGTAACTTACTCATGACATAACTGTGATAGTGTGTCTGTTGTAGTTGTACTAGTAGTGTTGTTACTTTTTTTTGTGGTATATTAATTAATATATTAGTCTAATCACACTCTATAATGTAATGATAATGTGATGAATGTGTGAATGTTGTCAGTCAGTGTTACTTTGAAGTTTATTCAAGTTAAATCTAGAATAATTTCAATAATCTAGATAGTCTGAGTTTTCACTGACTAGACTGATGTTTACACTCACTGACTCAGTTGACTCAGTGAACTCAGTCACTAGATTTGACTAGATCCATCATCTAGATCTAGAGTCACTAGATCTAGATAGTAGAGTGACTAAAGACTAAAACAAGGTCTAGACTCGTAGACTGAGCTAGGGCTAGGCCTAGGGTAAAGTTAAAATTAAAAGTTTTAACTTAGACTTAGACTTGTTAAACTTAAAGTAAAGTAGATCAACTATCTTTGAACAATTAACAACGTCGTCAACGTGAACATGCCTTTCATGGGCATGATTTGATGAATAGATGTCTTAGTTGTCTAGTCTAGTTCAGATTCAGGCTAGACTAGACAAAGACTAAGAGACTGAGACTATGTTTCATTGAGATTGTGACTAGATTGCTATATCAAGTATCAAATATATCTACTTCATCTACTTCTAGATTATTCTACTAGACAGTGGTCACAAT
>JADKLZ010003886.1:2681469-2691964 GCA_021533235.1 Biomphalaria straminea | reverse complement strand
GCACCAAATATATTAACCTTACAGTTGAATAGGTTTGTGACTATTTACTCAAGCTCCATTTGATACAAACATGAATACATGATTTATGTCTGAGATATATCTTAAAACATCTGTATGAAAGAACTTACCTTTTATTTTATTAAACAGTGAACATATTATATATATGTGTGTGTATGAATATGTTTTTGTTTTTCATCTTCTGTAGGTTTGATTTCCACCGGCATCTGTCTGGTAAGATCAACAGGTTTATAAAGTATCCAGAAAAGATCAACTTAAGGAGTTTTATGAGTCAGAAACAGGTTGGTCTATTTGCTTTTAATGTTATTTATGTGGCCAGTGTTCTTATTTTAGTAATCTCTCAATGGTCAACTGGTCTCTAATTATCATGTTGCTACCACTATTGTCTGGTGTCAATTATCAATAAATCGACTGACTTTTATTTTGTACAATGTTACCCACCATGCCATTGGAATCACTTTATAGGTAGTAAATCTTTGTGTCCATTACCATTTCCTGCAATACAATCTTACGGAGTGAATGTGCATCAAATAGCCTCTGACATCCTGTCCGCCCATTTATTGGGTCCAGCAGAACTGCTAACACTTACAGGAGAAAGTGTTAAAGTAGTGTTTGGCACCTAAACCAGAAATTGGGTAGGAGGGGCTTAACCTTTGATGGCTACCAACCTAGATGAAGCCAACTTAAAATTCAAACCTTGTGACTAAACCCAAACATTGTCAATGCTTTGGGGGTCAACCTGAAGTAAAAATCAGGGGGCGCTGTTGACCCTTAGACAGCTTTTGAGTCATCTCTTGTCTTTCAATTGGACCCAAAAGCTGTGTGGGTGGGGGGGGGGGAATGCTGTGTAGGCAACAATGTTCTGACCAATGCCCAGCCTCTCATTCTTCTTAGTCCTGTAATGACTGGAGGAGGTCCATGAACAATGTATCTCTGTGATTTAAACTTAACATTCATTCCTAATGCACTGAGATATTACATTTGTTTTCTGTTGTCAGCAGTGCTTACTCTAACATGTATGTGTTTTGTTTGTTTAGGGGGAGCCTATGTTGTACCACTTGTATGGTGTGTTGGTCCACTCGGGCCACAGTAGTGAACATGGTCACTATTACAGCTATGTGAAGTCTCCAACTAAAACTTGGTATTGCATGAACGATTCAATAGTAAGTTAAGAGGATCGAAAGATAAAGCCACATTTTTTTTTATCGTAACTTCATTCATGTTTGATTAAACTCTTAATTCATAAGAAATTTGTATGCGTTTTAAACAGTATTGTGGAGTTAAAAAATATTTTTTGACCTGAACAAAATATAAACCTTATTTTCAATTGTGTCACTTTCAGGTGCACCAAGCTGCATACAACAATGTTTTCAATGCTGATGCCTATGTTTTGTTCTATGCTAGAATCAACAAGCCAGTTAGCACTACCACCACTCTCCCCCCAGGTGCTAGCACAGCATCTGGATCTTCAGCCTCTGTGACAAAGGTAGAATTAGAAAAGTAACAACCTTTATAGTTTTGGATGTAATTGGATATAATTGTCTATAAATAATTTTATATATTCATATATCTAGTTAACTATAGTTTTAGATGTAGACATGTTTTCTAGTTAACGAGAGAAAACATTTTGTTTTCAGGGTCCACTTGTAGGAACATCATCCTCTAACAAACCAGCTGCTTCTATAAATGGCATTCAAGGTTAGCTGACTTAGGACCAACTTTGTCTCTACACATTTAGTTGTCTAAACAAAACAGCTGTTACGTTATTAGCAGTTGTTACTTGTTTTTGGTCGTCTCTTGACGTTATTTCATATATTTTGAAATTAAAACTCAATTTTAATTTTCACCCCCCTAGTTAATCTAGACACTGCTATTGTTTCAGTGCAGCACAAGTGTTAAACACTTTTATAAGAAAAAGAATCAATCACAAGATTTTATCTTGTATGCACTTTTATCTCTCCTCTCTATGGATTTAAGTTTTCTAGTTGTGCTGTGATTTCCATTTAAACACTTATGGCTTTTAAGCCTTTTTTCAGTACTTGGATCAAAGGCTTGTGGAACTCACTCCCCATCAAGCTCAGACCATCTGTTTCATTACATACTAGAAGAAAACTAAGACCTTTTTATCCAAACATTGCCATTTAAACTGTTAAATGTCTATTACATTCTCAAAGTGCTTTTACATCTACATTGTGTTTTTGTTAACAGTGCTGTTCGTATTATAATTTAAAAAAACACACTTTGTTTTCAAACCAAGGAGCCTTGGGTTCAAATTCTAGTGAAAGAACAGGATTATTTTTTTGTAAGGCATCCCTGACTTCCACCCAACTCTAATGAGTACTTGACAGTGGTTGGGGAAAAGCAAAGGGGATTGATTAGTCATTGTGCTTGCTGCATGACACCCTCAATAACACAGAAGCAAATGACCCTTGCATCATCCTTCCCATAGAATGCAAGGTCTGAAAGGGGTACTGTATTATGTTTCATCACGAGATGCTACTCTCTATTCAGAATCTAATGACCTTGAGTTTGTTTAATGGTTTATGTTTCTGTTGTCAGGTAAATCAAGCAGTGATGTTGGAACTCCTTTAAAACGCCAGGATATTTCACCCAGCGGATCCAAAATTGTTCCTCATGCCCCGAGTGGTAGTGCCTTGCCGGGGGTCTACACTAAAATATCTTTCCCTATTCTCACGACGTCTCAAAAGAAACTCTTTCAGCAACAGCAAGAGGATGGGAAAAGGATTGTGCTTCAAATCAAACATGGCAACTCTACCACCATGGAGAAGTCACCTGACGGCAAGTCCAAGGTGGTCAATCATGGGGGCACGCAACAATCTCTAGGACTTGTCCCATATAACAGTGACTCTGACTCAGAGCAAGACAACATGTCTACTGGGGCATCTAAATCTGTTTCCTCAGCTAAAGAATCGACAAAATTTGTCACGGCAAATGACAAATCGGGTGACAATCCACAAACCAGTATAAGAAAAATTAACTTTCCTTCAACTAGCCACGAAATCAGGCCTATAACAGAAATGGGTGATGCACCAGCATCAAAAACTTTGTTGGCCTCATCATCACACACCTCATCTACCTCTAGCTTACAATCTGTGGAGCCCTCAAAACATTCCTCAGAAGTGACATTGAAAGGTTCATTTAAAAACGTCTCTGCTGCTGCAGCCACACACCCTGGGGTCACAAAAAATGGCCCTGTGACAGTTGAGTTGTCTGCTGCGGGCATCACTGCTTCATCATCAAACAGCTGCCCTAAAGTCAGATCTACTGGAGGGAACTGGTTAATTCAGTCCCAGGACTGTGCCCCAAGCCCCAGAAGTTCTTGTAGTAGTGCCAATAGTGTCAACTCAACAACAGAGTGGACTGTGGAGTCAAAGGGTAAGACTGTCTTTTGACTATGTCACAACTTAAATCTTTGTTGATATTTAAATTACCTTAACAAAAACCTTTTTAGATACAAGACTTGAAAATATTCAAGCTATCGTCGAACCGTGGATTCAACAAGCAACTATTTTTATCTAGACATGTTGCTAAAACTTTCCCAACTGTACAGCATTGATTAGTTATCTTCATTTCACCAACCTCTTACTACTTAAACCCTAAGAAATGTAACTGAACATGTATGTTTGTAAAAAATATATATTTTTATCTAATTTTATTCATAGTACCGGTACCGACATTGTTAATAAAGTAAAAAAAAATGCATATCTTCTCCCTCCGTTATGCTGCCTAATACCTTCTTTTAGTCAGCTAATGAAATTTCATTCAAATTGTATTTCCAGAAATAAAGAACAGCAATCCTGAAAGTGGAATAAAGTCAATGGCCAAAGGTCAGGAAGTAACCACAGCAATGAAATGTAAGGAGCCTACAGATAAGGCAGCGCCACTGGTCAGCCCCCTTCACAGCCCCCAGTCCTCTCACAGTAGCACTAAGAAAGCAAAGAAGCACAAAAAGAAAAAACTGAAATCATCCTCAGATGAAGATAGAAAAAGGAAAGATCATTCTAAAAAAAAGAAAAAACATAAAGAGAAGAAAAGAAAGAGGGAAAAAGAGAGAAAGAGTTCTGATTATGACTTACATGAAAGAAAGAAGCGAAAGTATTCTAGGTCCTCATCGTCTTCCTCCTCATCTAGTGACAGTGAAGAGGACTACGAGTGGGTAGAGAAGACAAAAGAAACTGCAGGACTCATCAAACCTAAATCTGGACCTGGTGAGACAAACTTTTAAGTAATGACTTTTTTTAAAGTAATTGTCTTGTACTTTTATCTTTTTACTTGAATAAATTTGATGGAAAAATCAACAAGGAAACTAAATCCCATGTTCAGCAAAATAAAATTCCAGCTTTACTATTTATTTCTAGTTCTAGTTTCCAAAAATAAATTGTGTCCAAAAGTTGTGAGTGGGGGAAATCATTATAGTAATAACATTAATCTCTGGGGGTGGGGGGTGCATTGCTTCCCAAGTCTGGTATACAAAGAAATCTTCTGATAGTTATTTGTCATTGCAGATGAAGTTAAACTAGAAATAAGAATGGTCTAATTATTAGTAACAGCTTGTATTTCTACCTATGATTTGCGTGGTCGAGAGGCTAAGTGTGCTTGAACTTGGCTTGGCTACCTGTGAAGGGGGTTCGACACCACACTCAGGCAAAGTTTTGTTTACTGAGTGCCTAAAGGCAGCTTGAAAAAACTTTCTCCTAAAAACCCTTCCCCCCACTGGTCCACAACTGAGGTTGGACCATAGCGCTCTGAGCATGCTATAAGCATGAAAGTAGCTCTGAGCATGCTATAAGCATGAAAGTAGCTCTGAGCATGCTATAAGCATGAAAGTAGCGCTATATGAAAGACATACTTTATTATATAATTTCTTTATTTAAGTTTAATGCTGGTTATGTTTCTCTAGTTACTGTACAGACCTGGAATCATCATGTCAAAGATGATGTTGCTCCCAAAAAAGATGTCAATGAATCGAAGGCCAAGAATGTTTGGGATGGATCACGGTCTTCTAGTTCACATTTAGACTCAGAAAGTAGCAGCTTTTCTTTAGGCAAGAATGGTAAGCTACATTTTTTTTTTGGTTATTTAGACCAGTGATGCCCAAACTACAGCCCGCGGGCCAAATCCGGCCCGCGACATAGTTCCATCCGGCCCGCCGAACTGTCTGCACAAAGTGTAGAAAATCCAGTCACTCCAAAAAGTAAAATGATTGAGAAATGTATCTTTACCTTCGTTAGGTCCTCACTTTTACGCAGTGGACATTCAATTTAGAATCTAACAGGAACAGTGAACGTATTATTTTTTGTGGAACATGATAATAATTCAAATTATTTGATTTGCAAAAAAAAGTATGTCTGCTTTAAAAAACAAGCATACAAATGGATTTTAAAACAAAAAAAAAGGAGCCATTATTGGGTAGAGCCGCGAATAAAAGATTGTTAAACTACGCCTAGAAATTGGAGGACCAATGGAAATATTTACCAAAAAGAGACACGAAAATGAGTCTTTGGTAAAATAGCTACAATGAAAATTCTAATTTACATTTTAAGTAAGACGTGAAGCCATTTTGTGACGCCTAAAAACAAAGATCAACTTCAAATATCCCTTTAAGAGAGCCATCAGTTTCTAACAACATTGGTTAAGGTGAATTTCATTTCGTTTTTTGTACCTTTTCGGTCATGTGGCCCCCGAAGCGAGTGTCAGAATCGAAAATGGCCCGCCGGTCGAATTAGGTTGGGCATCACTGATTTAGACAATTAGACTTGATGGAATTATTTCTAGTCATTCTTCCACTACAATAGACAAGAATCAACTTTTCTTTCCTTATGGGTTTCTCAACAAATTAGAAATTGTCAAGTTTCTTAAACTTAATCAAAAGAAAAAAGAATTTATATATCTTTTCATAAAGAGCCCATGACAACAAACATTTTTTGTGCTGTTACAGTGTTGTTTTTTAAGTTAGTCATTGTTATGCTTTAGATTGCTCAATACTTGCAAATGCTCAACTTGTTTTTTTTTTTTTCTTTTTCTTAGTTTTGTCATGGGATGGCGGTAAAAACCACATTGACGATGACTTTAAGAAAGACAACAAAAAGAGACGGTTCTCTGAATTGTACAACGAGGAAATAGATTCTGGGAAGGTAAGGTTGTTTCATTCAATAATTTTGGTGGTGTGGTACTATGGTGATATGATGGTTTCATTTGGTTTGGTACTGGTAGCCTAGGAAAATGGGTTTGTTGTATTGGACAATATTGATGGCATTATTGTTAATTGTGGCTTGTGGACTAATTAGATTGCGGAAAATCTTATGGTGTTTTTTTAGAGCTAAAAGGTCTGAGCCAGTATTGGTGAGATTAATTTAAAATGCTAGAAAATTCCATCCGGTGATCCTAAAATTGTTCCTCATGGGCCAAGTGGTAGTGCCTTGTCTGGGTCTACAAGCATGATCCATTTGGATTGTATATAGCTACTAAAGCATAGCCAAGCATTATGGCTAATTAATAATAAGGCTTGTCATCCAGTCCGAAGACAAATGCAGAATGCATCATTTCCCATGGCTACGACCTACGTATTTTGCCACATCCAACGCAGGTGCATTGTCCACTGGTAGTTGATTTAAAACATATCATTTAATGTTAGTCAAATAATTATAATAAATTTGATCCTATTAACAATTTAACATGTCTACATTACAAGTAAATATGAAATAAGATCACAATGATGACTTTATAATGAGCCTCAGAAAGCACAAGTTAACATCTAACAAGATTCTCAGGACTTGCAAACACTTTTCTGCAGTTCAAAGAAGGGATGGGAGGGAAAAAAATATAAGTGGCCTGTCCATGGAAGAGGCGAAAGACAGCTAGGGGTGGAGAGAGAGGGTTGTCAGATCATGTGTAGTGCCCCAGTGGTCACACAGACTAATGGTGGGGGGAGGGAGGGAACATCTGATATTAAATGTTTTCTATAGAACCTTTTCTAATTATTGGATACTTGCTTGTATAGGAGTAGAGTATCACTAAGTTATTTTCAATCCACTATTTCAGGTCAAGAAAGTGAAAAGAGTTTCAGAGAACATGACCTATTCAAGGGGATATAATCCATTTCAACAGTATCACTCTGATAAATATCAATCTGAGAAAGTAAGTTAACATAAAAACAACTTTATTTAAAATATTTCTTTGTTGTTGTTTCTGATTTCTTAAAGAGAGCAAGATTTAACAGATTATTTTAGCATGAACCATAATCTCCCAATACAAAACTTAATAAAATACTCAGAAAGACACAAAGATAAAGGCACATTCCTCGTCCAATATGCTAGGACAAATTTGTACAAATGCTCTTTCTTCCCTAGTGCCATTAGATCATGGAATGGGTTGGCTGAGCTAGCCAGGAAAACCAGTGACTTGGCAGAATTTAAGTCACTGGTAAATATGCATGACGTGTAGGACGTAATCATCTTCTTTTTTTGAAGTAACGTCTGTATTATATAAGATAAGAAGAGAAGATGAATAGATACTTGTAATGTGCAGTTTTAGAAACTCAAATTTTAATGAAATCTACCATTTTTGTCTTAGCTAATTCTCTTCAAATAAAAATTATATATTGTTATTTATTTAAAACAAATTCATACCAAGTGTATAATTGTCTATTTATTGTAGAATCGAGATTCAGTATTCTGGAAACAAGACCACAGTTACTACCAGAATAATCATCATGCTACTAAGAATAAAACTTTCACATAACAGAGCTAACATCACATCATTCTGGCAGCAAAGGACAGACAACTTAAGAGATCTGGATGTCATCATTGATTCATTATTCCCCTGTTCTCTGTGTCATGTTATGTTCAATTTTCATTTTCCTTAATGTTTGATCATGTCTGCTGATGTTAATTTATTTTGTTTCATCGCAATACCATTATGTTTTTCAATGCATTTGTGTTTTGTTTTTAAATCACCTTGTTTCTTTATTGAAGTATTATTGACCTATATGTTATTGTTTTAAACTGAGCCCAGCCTGTAATTTCACTACTGCTAGCAATGTCTTGTATTGCAGTGGAAGACGTTGCTATGTTTATTTATGCCACATTTTGAAGTCTCATTGTTTCACTATTTATTGGCTCTGGTTCCAATTGTTCTCTTCATTGTTCCCTTGTTTTCTATTGCCTGTTGACTGCATGTGATTGACTGCCACTTTCAGTGCTATGATGGACACTAAGACTTATGTTTCTGGTCTAGATTTACATTGTAGCACTAAGCTTTGAAAGCACAGAGATTGTTTATAAATGAATTGGGTTTAAAATCCTTGACTTTACTATTAAACTAATGACATTCTTTGATATTAATTTCTCAACATGAATGTTGCCCCTTATAATGCCCCCTATATACCCCCCCCCCCCCCCCCAAAAGTTCTGTTGTAGGTCCTAACTTGTGTATATATATATAGAGATCACCCTGTAAATACCATTGTTCCATATGTACAGTACCACTTATCATTGGATATAGTGTATTCACATGTACAGAAATAATTTTTTTTTGATTATTAAAAATATTAGCAAATTTTTAAAAATGTTTCTTGAAATTTATACATAAATTTATATTATACTACACAACTAAAATGTTACACTGTACATCACTGTACAATATCTCTACTTGGACTTGGACTCGTGAGGACTCAATCAGGACCAACTTCATAGCCAGACTCAAATTTTTTTAAATTTGTTGACTCCATTGTTAAATATGGTCGGATCTGGCCTGATCTGCGCAACTGCAGACAAGGACCCTTGAAGAGGTGACGTGTGTGGGACGAACATGTAGTTTTGTATTTTGACTCCGTAGTTAATGCAACCTTCCGTCCCCCTAAAGACAATCGCGGGTCATACATAGTTCACTTTTACCTTTCAGGACAATACTGGTATAATAGTTTCTTTTTTATGAACAGGATGAACCCAGTTTGTAGCACGCTGTATCGCCATCTCCCTGTAAGCTTGCCTAAGAGCATTGTCTTTGACATGCGGCCATCTACTGTCAACACCCTGTACAGCTGTCAAATGATAATTGCTTCCATACTGTGCACACCAGCCTCCAGCAGTTCTTTGTAATGTCTTGTCAGCTTGTGCCCACTTTTGATGCAAGCGCCCAAAGGAGCCTCCAACACCTATCATAGAGCTACCAGGTCTCGGCCATACAAAAGTGGGTTGAGAACCACTGCTTTATAAACACTGAGGTTTGTGAATTATGAGTTTATATATAGAACTAGACAGATATTACCCGCTGCCCGCGGGTCTTAATTTGCGTAATGCTGATGTAGTCAGTGATATTGTGCATTAGAAACAAAGAAAATAATAATGTTTAAAGTAAAGCGAATGCGTGAATTCACGTTAAAAAAGAAATCATGAAATGGAGCTATAAATAGAAACTTGACCTTATTTTACGCGATAATAGGATAATAGCTGCAATCATGTAAAAATGCTTTAGAAAACAAATTTCAATGTTAATTTGATTAAAATATGAAATGAATGGACTATAATTAGTATGTTCATGTGTTAAAGCTTAAAACTATCTTTGCGAAGTGAAGTTCTATCATCTTTAGTTCTAGACCTAGATCTAGGAATAGAGAGATTTGTAACCTTTCGGTAATGTCTAATGCAACTATGTTCAACAGGATTTTTATATTCGCAGATACAAAGAACGAATTTATGTAAAAATCCTTTTGAAACACAAATTCGAAGGTTAATTTTGTTAAATAATTAAATCATTAGACTATATCTTGTATTTTCATGCGTCAAAGTAAAAATCTATAAGTGCAAAGTGTATTTCTTAAAATTAGATCTAGAATAATCTAGATCTAAATCCTTTCGATCATGTCAACATTTGTAAACAAAGCCTAGTTCCATAAAATAGTATAGCTGTAATAGACTTGGGCAACTTTATTATTTTTTAGGGTTTTAAGTTTATTTTAGGGCTACAATTCATACATACAGGTCTAAGTTAGTACACAAGGAACATTTCTGTCAAGTTTTGTCAAGATCGGTGAAATGGTTTTGATTTCTAAACGGGGACATACATACATACATACGCCTTTGTTTTCCTTTTATATATTAGATACCAAGAGCTGAACAAAACACAGACTTTCCAATATTTATTCAATACTGTGGCAAGGATAAATACAATTGTTGAAGAAGGGAGTTACACAGATTACACTGACTGAATGACCAGAAGTCTGCCATACATCTGTGTAGATTATCTACATGTGGTCAGTTTCTCATTATCTTGAAATAGGTCATACAAGTTTGTACATGGTAAGTTAACTAGAGGGAAATTAGGTCTCTGGCCATCACCACCTGCAGTTGGTGGTCATTTTGAAGTCTAGACCATGAGCATGACATGTTGCCAGAATTCAAAAACAAGTATTCCTCTGGTACCAGCTTGCCAGAATTCAAACAAGTATTCCTCTGGT
>JADKLZ010003886.1:2638290-2660504 GCA_021533235.1 Biomphalaria straminea | reverse complement strand
CAAAATGTCTTCTTCTTTCTTGTTCTCTTTTTGTATGTTGGATGGCTGGATACAAAATGTCTTCTTCCTTCTTGTTCTCGTTTTGTATGTTGGATGTCTTCTTCTTTCTTGTTCTCTTTTTTATATTGGAGCTTTCAGATGACTAGACCAATGTGTGAGATGAACTGCGCGGTAGTTTCCAAATCAGGGAGCTCTACATATAGTGTTCTTTCTATTGGGGTGTTTTGGGGCCAGTGTCTTGTATGGGCCTCTTGGCAAATGGACTTACATTTATTTTCTTTGATTTATGGGAGGGGGTATAATAAATAGAAGTTTTACTATGGGTTGATTTAGGCTTAAATTCTTTTTATCTGTACCACTTGGAAGGTGAAATACTAAGTAGAGTTAATACAAATTTTAAAACAAGAAATCTTCTTCATCCTCAGTTTTGAAGGGTTCAGACTAGTAATCTTTTATCTGAGATGAACCTTGCAGTGGTTTCCAGATCAGTCAGTTTCCATATAGTTTTAAAAACTTGTATAATTTTATTGATTTTATTAAATGAACATGTAGTTTAATTATTTTGTGTTTTGACTGTTATCTTGTCAGAATCCTATCTTCTCAAAACTGAGTCAAAATGTCCTCCAGATTCTTTTATAATACACATTTCTATGCTGCTAAATGATAAAACTACATAAAGACTGATGTCAATAGATTAACAATTGATCTTATTTCAGTGACCTGGCTGCCAGAAACTGTCTTGTCATGTCTAACTATACTGTGAAAATTGGGGATTATGGGATATCTGATACATTGTTCAAGGTAATATTCGTTAACTTAGATGCACTCTCTAGCTGTTCTGCATTTATACTGGAACACATTGTAGCTGTCAGTTTCTCTTTCTGTTTCACACTTGAGTAGTTTTATATTACAACTGAATAAGAATAATAGAAACAAAATTAAATGAAATACTTAAACTTAATTTTAGAAAAAGAGTAATTGTCAGAAAATAATTCTGAAAGAACTGTTTAATCCAGACCTTGTCTCTCTTGATGTAGCTAAGATTTTCTAACTCTTGTACCAACTGTTGCATTTCTCAGGAAGAATATTACAACACTGGAAGAGAACTCTTGCCTATTCGATGGATGGCTCCTGAAACACTTGTAATGTCGAATGGTATTTGGACCTCCAATTTTGGTGACAAGGAAGGAGATATTTGGTAAGACTGTCTGAATAATGGAGATATTAATTTTCTGCCATCTTGATGGCTATATATATAATTCACAGCTGCAGGATATACATAATCAAAGCTGCAGGATATACATAATCACAGCTGCATGTTATATATGATCTTAGTTGCATGATAGATATAATCACAGCTGCATGATTGATATACATGATAACAGCAGGCACAACTCATTAAACAGATCTGAGAAATATCATACTCTATACACTGACACTTCTATTTCATTCATTCCAAAAAATTATCCTGTTTCTCTTTTGGAGCTATTCTCAAAAAAGGTCATTACATAGGCATCATCATCTCAGTAAAGGTCATTACATAGGCATCATCATCTCAGTAAAGGTCATTACATAGGCATCATCATCTCAGTAAAGGTCATTACATAGGCATCATCATCTCAGTAAAAACATGCCACTCTCCACTGTCTCTTGCTAGTTTTTTAATGGCTTCCCAGCTCTTTCCTGTCCTCTCCGTGTCATCTAGTATACTGTGTCGCCACATACTTTTTGGTTTTCCGCTACGTCTGGTGCCCTGGGGGCTCCACTCTAAGGCCTGTCTAGCTCTGTTGTTGGTATCTTTTTAAAAAGTTGGCAGACCGTAGAAATTTTTTTTTTATTGATATGCTCATCATTCTTATTCATGCTCATAAATTTATTTATTTTTTCAGACCACCACGAACTTAATAATTTTTTTTGATGTCCTTAAAACCTTTTAATTTTTTTTATTCTCCATGTACTTGATGCAACTTGTAGGTACATACTGTTATGTCAGTTAGATTCTAGACATTTGGCATGTATTTATACCATGAATGTACTTTCTGTTTTATGTACAGGTCATTTGGAATGCTGCTTTGGGAAATCTTTACATTCGGAGCGTTTCCTTTTAGTGAGTTGAGTGATGAGGCTGTGTTACAAGGTGTCGTCATTGACAAAACATTACTGCCTTCTAGGGAAGACCTCAGAATTCAGGCGGTGGACGAAATGTAAGCACTGGCCTTTGCTCTCTAACCTGAAGCATTGACAGACCTTGTCTTATATTGGCACCAAACACAGACTTTTCTTGCTCTCAATAAAATAAATTGCCTTTTGGTCCCCTAATATCTTAGTGTACAATAACATTTATTAATATTTCCTACATCTCAATAAAATTCAATGTTAATGTTTTAAAAACATCTTGACATCTTGCCACTTAGGTTTATAAAAAACAGTCTAGCTTTTACAAACTTCTTTATTTCTGTGTGCATTGAAAGTCATTCAGTTTGGTGAAACATTTGAGTAATTGCATGGGTCAGTTCATTTAAAAACTGCATCTCTTATTTTGTCTTAGAAATGTTCCTTTTGGTTATTTCGCAAATTTATTTAATTTTATGAAAATATTGTTTATTAGTGAGATGCGTGGTCAAGAGGCTAAGTACGCATTAACTTGGCTTGGCTTGGCTACCCATGAAGGGGTCTCGAGGTTTGACACCAGACTCGAGCAAAGTTTTGTTTACTGAGCACCTAAAGATAGCACGGCAAAACATTCTCTAAGATACCCCCTCATCCTACTGTTGTACAAATGAGATTGGACCATAATGCTCTGAGCATGCTATAAGCATAAAAATAACACCATATAAAAGCTATAATTAAAAGTGTAGATATGTTACTTGTATATATTTTGATATAGTTTTTTGTTCATTTTATTAAAAAAAATAATGAGCAGTTTATTCTATTGTTTTTCTCATTGTAGATGGGCAGTCATGGCTCAGTGTTTTCAAAGTCCCCACCAGAGACCACACATTGAAGTTCTGCACCAAAACCTAGAACAGATAGTCAAGGCTGACACTATAGCCTCCATCACAGACTTTGACAACAGATGGGAGAAACTGGTTCCTTACAGACCTGAACTGGGCAGCAGAATAGCCCTGGCTGGAAGCTTTATCACAGATGATTTAACACCGCTTTCCGATGATTCTTACCCCGTGAATGGAGATCTGACGACTGGGCCATTTGAGAACCAGTCTGAGGATGAATACCTAGTGGACACCAACATTGTGTTAAAAGACAATTTTAATGCTGTCGACTCACTTCCTGCGTACAGTAACCAGGCTCAGCTAAGTCTTGTAGATGAAACTCTCTTTGCAGCTAAACATGTGACACCTGCTTCTCCATTGCCTGCTGCTGTTCATCCTGTACAAGCTACTTCGAGCGACTACTCATCAGATACCGCTTCCAACATGACAATGTCAGGCGATGAGAACTTTGTGAAACTTGATCTATCTCCTCCTACATCAGAACTGTTCAGCGTCCTGGATGAAAGCGAGAGTAAAATACATTTGTTGGCCAATGAAAGTAACAATAACATTTTCACCCAGCAGACCGAACCAATCAGTGAAGATGTAACAAACACATCTCCCAAATATTCCAGTGGTGAATTCACAGAGTTTGAATCATCTATAGAACCAAAGTTTGAAATAAAAGAAAATCAAAATGGCAGTAAAGAATTTACAGAATTTGTAAGTTCATTTTCTGACAATACAGGAGTTGCCTTTCCAACGTCTGATTTTGAAAGTTCACTTACAGACAACACAGCAGTTGCCTCTCAAACTTTAGAATTGTTTAGTTCCTCTAATCAAGAAAAAATGGAAACGGAAAATTCACTTTCAGACCCTAGTGGCAGAAAGACAGACAGTGGAGAATTCACAGAGTTTGTAGCTTCTACTCCTCCTTTGGCAATGGATGTTTTTACAAGTGACTTGACTCTGCCATCTTTCACTAAATCAGCGGATGACCTGAATTCCATTGGGAACATAGAGGAGACTAGTTTGATTGTTCCCTCTCAAAATAATTCCAACAGTTTGATACCTAATTTTAATCTTGATGGGAATAGTCATGTGACATTACCATCAGATTTTAGTTTTTTGGAGGATTTGGTTGGTGGATCAGCCCAGAAGCCTGCTTTCCTCACGTCAAATGATTTGTTTGATTTTCAAGATATGCCTCATCAGCAGTCCAACAGCACTGGCTTGGAAATCAAGAATGATCTTCTGGGGCTAGAAGAAGCAGCTATGCCCCTAAGTCATCCTGCAGACCAAATTTTGGGCCCTGCTGAACAGAATGAAGGCTTCAAGGATCCAGTCAGTGAAAAGGTAGGTAGATGTGACTCACAAACACCATTGGCTGTCACTAACGGCTTTACTTCTATAGATGATCCAGATCCTTGGGGTACTTTGGATCTTGCATTAGGAGACCCAGTGACTTTTCAAGTGGAAGCTTCAGGCATGTCTGTAAAATGTCATAATGACCTCTCTCCCTCTGAGCAAAAAGTTGGTCCAATCAGCATCAATCATGATAACCAATCAGTACTTAGCAGTAAAGAAATTCAGGATAGTGTGACCAACAATCATGATAACCAATCAGTGATTAGCAGTAAAGAAATTCAGAATAGTGTGACCATCAATCATGATAACCAATCAGTGATTAGCAGTAAAGAAATTCAGGATAGTGTGACCATCAATCAAGATAACCAATCAGTGATTAGCAGTAAAGAAATTCAGGATAGTGTGACCATCAATCATGATAACCAATCAGTGATTAGCAGTAAAGAAATTCAGAATAGTGTGACTGTTGAACCCAAAGACTGTAGTGTCTCCCCGCCACCTGAAGAAGATTCTGATACAGAAGTGAGTAGCAGCAGCAGTTCAGGACAGGAGTACATCTGTTCTGGTGAGGCTTCTGCGCTGGGGGCCTCCCTTCAGGTGTATGGGACGCAATCAGATTTAGATGAACAGACGTTACAGCATATTAGTGAAATATATCTTTCACGTGGGGTCAAGTCCCCAAGAGTGTTTGAGATCCCTCCTCTGGAAACTATTTACGAGAACCAGGACATGGCGACAGTGGAAGAGGGGGAGGAGCATGCCGTGGAGGCTCATTCTGACAGCAGCTCTTCGGAGGTCCGACTTGACGACCAATTTGGCGGTGACTTTGAGTGGGATGACCTTGTGAACTCCAATTCACCTCCGCACCAGTCCTTTCGCAAATTGACTTCCATGAAAGAACAGTCTATTTCTGATTGGTCCTTAGACCTGGAAGATGACCAGTGGGAGTCCCCTTCCAATGTGTCCAACGGTGGGCTAGCAGATTCAGACTTATTGTCCTTCAGTCGGAGCAATTCAGTTTTATCAAAACAAGCGACCCTTTTACCATCGTCGTGGCCGTCTTTATCTGGTCTGAATCAGACTAGTTTATACTCTCTAATGGATGATTATCCCACAGATGTAACATCCCCTTCAGAGGAAAACTATGAAGAGTCAGCATCTAGTTTGAGCTCTCGGTCAACATCTCCAGTTACAAATCCTTCCACTGCCCCTTCACTAACTGTCAAACCTTCTCATTTTCTTTACGAAACTTCTGAGCCGCATCACGAGTCATATCCCAGCAAGCAGGTAACATTTTGGTTTATCACTTCCTGTCAGTGTCCAGTTTTTTATTTGTTTCATACAGTTTTAGTAGTCCCACATTTTAATTGAAGGGAGCTCATTAGGAACCAGCATGGAATATTGTACCTTTGTTTGTGTTTGTATGTGTAGATATAGTGCATTTTAAAATTTGACTTTGTGCACATTGACTGTATTTTAAATATATTCAACCTCCAGTTTACCAAAGCAAAAGCTAAAAAAGTATAGCTTTAATTAGCCTAGTCAGTAAAGATGTCATAGTCTGACCAGTTTAAATGAATAAAGAAAATTAATTGTTAGTGTTAAGATTTAGTTTTATTAAAACATTTTTCTTACATTAACCACTTAAAGATCGCTTGGAGATAGACCCAGCTTAAAAATGGCTTTTAACATTGTCCGAGACTTACTTATTAGTGAGAAGATTCTCTTTATTTTTTTAGCATTCTACTGTATGTTCTTTATCTAAAAATTGCAAATTCTAGCCTAAAGTTTGAACTACAGATAGGAATTATAAAACCTAAGTAAAGAAATGCGATGTTAAATTGACTTACATAACTGTATAGTCTAATTAGTTATTAATCTAGAATGAATGTTTTTGAAATTATTAAATATATTTTTTAACATAATCAAATGCATCTTTATGAACCAATGTAACTTCACTTTATATGACAAAAGGTATTGAAGGGTTAAGAGTGTTTTCTATTTTAAATCTTGCATGATCTGTGATTGTGGCACATTATTGTTTAATGCACTTATTTATCTTGTTGGTATTAATTTAACCCTTACATATCCTAGAATTGCATTTCTTTGTCAAGCTAGTTGTATTTGATAATGTGTAGTCTCATGAAAAGCCACCATCTATCAAACTAGTCATAGTCTTATAAGTATACATGGTAGTGAGGGTGATCCTTTTTTCTAGATCAAATTATTTATCAGACAATTACTTTGTTTCAAGTTTGTGTAAAGTCCTCTAGCATCAGGTTTGTATAAAGTCCTCTCATATCAAGTTTGAATAAAGTCTTCTGGTTTCAAGTTTGTATAAAGTCCTCTGGTTTCAAGTTTGTATAAAGTCCTGTTGTCCTGGGTCTACATCTTTGTGTATTGAACACAGACTAAAACTCCAAATATCTAGGTGTAATATACATATATTAAACCAAGTTTTTAAGAGAGAAAGTAGTGAATTAAATGCCACGAAAATAGGGGACTGCGCTGACAAGGCTCGAACCTGCGACCCTGGAAATGGCAACACCGCCTAGCGATAACGCACTTTAGAAGCGAACTTAACCTCTAAACCATTGGAATGTCCAAAAACACATTCTTCTGGTCCAGAGTCATGCAAATTACCACCCCAGTGGTCAATGGTTATATCAGATTGTTTCTATTTAATGATTTGATTGCCAGGGGGAAAAAAGAGTTTTTGTTTCTGTCTTTGCTATTGGTATCTTGTATATCGTTTGTGATGGTAAAGATTTTTTTTATTTCTAGATTCTTTGTAGCTTTTTTATGAATGTTTTTCTCAAACAGCTGCCCAAATGGGGTTTGTTTTTGCCAATCACTTTACCAACAGCATTGAGGATTTTATGAATTTTATTTTTATTTTCAGAAATCATTAAAATATTTCTTGTCTTTGAATCAACTTTTCCTTCCATTCTCTATGACTAGAGTGTTTTCTGGATTTAACCTTGTATAGAATATCTCATCTCATCTTCATCTCTGCCTGTGGTCCCTACTGGGGCATAGGCCACCAACCAGCTTTCTCCAGGCATCTCGGTTCTGGGCGAGTCTCTCCAACTGTCCCATGTCTTGCCCATCTGCTTGTATAGAATATTGGATGAGATTAAAAAATGTGTAAGATTTGTTGTAAGGGTTAGGGTTATTTGTACAACTTCTGAAAGTTTGTTAGTCAAAGGAGGTTAGGATTTAAGAAACATCTGTAAATTATAAGATAATCTTATAACCTTCTCTTTGTAGAAAAATGTAAATTATAAGATGAAATGTAAACTAGGTTTAATTACTGACTTAAATCACTGAACTATGTATAATGGCTGTGTAATCACTAACCTATGTTTGAGTGTCAATCAATGTGCATACTAATAGAAGTTTGACTATGTACTGTTTCATATTTAACATGGTGGATTATTTTCTATATCTTTCTGTCATGTTATAATAATGGCACCAGTCTATATGTTGATTGTCAATTTAACAGCTTCGTTATTTGTAATAACTTAATGTTCGTGTCAATGAAGATAACGTTTGCAATATGAAAAGCTCTGGCTACAACAGAAAATTTCCAAAGGAAATGTTTAGATTTAAGTCATTATGTAACTAAAACTTTCATTTTTAAATTACTCTATATACTATTTGTAGATGGTGTACATTCAGTGCTGGCTGATAGTGAAATGTATACAATTATACAAGGTTTTTACTTCTATTGATTCAGTTCTATTTTAATATTTTACCCAAATAAAAAAAAAATTGAATCTTGGTGGTTTCTGCTAATGATTACAAGCTCAAGGCGATATTTAAGATTATTGTCATAATTTTCACCACTGATTTCAGAACAAAACTCGTTTTGTCAACAAATGAACATTTTTTCTTCAGAGTTTGTTTTCCTTTTTTTCATGAAACAGTTGAATTTTCTGGCTAACATTATAGTTTGTTGGTCCTAAAGCAAGATCTGGTTAACAATAATAGAAAACTAAATTAGTCTGGAAAAAAAGAAATGGTAATAGTGTTTGCTGTGAATGTCAGTTTTAAACTCATTGAAATTAAAAAATACATTAAAAGTGGTACACTGTTTACTCAAGTTTGCCCCCTTCTAATATATGAAATAAGAACAGCATATTATAAGTTTGGCTATGTTGAATGTTACATTTTTTTTTTCCTTTGTAATGGTGTCAGATTTAAATCCTATTGCCACAAGCATTTTTATTTTGAGTTGGCAACGCTGGTTTTAGTAATGAAATTGTTGGTGAGAAGATTTAGAATTCTACTTTTGAAGACTACCAATGTCCCTGTTAGCCTTAGATTGTTTTACTACTCTGTCTATTAGGATGTGACTGTCCTGGTGTAATAGTATTTTTTTCTTTTTTCAGCCAACAGTTCATGATGATGCAGCAGTAATCACTGAATTACCGGCCTCTGGCCTAGTAGAGCAGTCTGACAAACCAGTGATAGCAGAAGACAAATCCCAGCATTCCCTTCTTTTGGAGACAGAACATCATGTCATAGCTGCACAAACATCTTCAAATACGTCTGCTGAACATAATAATCAATTTATATAATTTTCCATTAGGCATTTCATCACAATAGCTTCTGCATTTAAACTACAATACAGTATATTTTATCATGCCATTCACACAAGGCTACTCTCTCTCTCGATATACATATATATACATATATATATTTAAATATAAAATATAAGTTTATTTATATATATTTAATTTAATATACTCAGATTGATTCATAAAGACATTATAGAGACATGTCTCATTAATCATCTACGACTGAACTATTTCTGTCTTTGTTATAAACAAATTAATGAGTTCGGAGTTTTCACTACAAAAATGATTATAAGTTATTTTAAAAAAGGAATGTATTTGTACAAGGGTGTTTGAGTGTAAATTCAAATTCATCATAGAAATTGATTGTGTTTGGGTGTAAATTCAAACAAATTTATCATAGAGATTGATATATTTGTGTGTACATCTATAATATTGCTCCTTAGTTGGCACTGTGACAAATAGCAGGACCGAGGTCTTAACCAGAAATAAATGATCAATAGACCAATAAAAAAGGGACAGCATTATAGTTTTAACATTTCTGGAGCCGATGGGAAGCTGCAAAGATGATAGAAAATATTACAACTGGTTGGCACATTTTAAGAAAGCAAAAGCTGTTCTGTTCAAATTTACAGGAATAATATTCACAGAAAGTTCAAGCAATATCAAAACGTATTGGTCATTAATAAATTTCTGATTTTTTTTTGGGCACATTTTAAGAAAGCAAAAGCTGTTCTGTTCAAATTTACAGGAATAATATTCACAGAAAGTTCAAGCAATATCAAAACATATTGGTCATTAATAAATTTCTGATTTTTTTTTTCTTTGAGAAAATTTAGTTTCACTTAAGAAATAATTTTCCCCAAATCATGCATCATCAGAATAAGCATTCTCTTCGGTACTAACATATTTTTACTGTATATAGACATTACGGCCCATGTCAGTCATGACCCATTTTAAATAAACATGGCTGCTGATGTCAATCATTCATGTTTAAATGACAACGCTTTAAAACAAAACAATCAATTAAATACGTTTCTTAACAATTCCATTTAATCCTCCCTTGGTGTCTTTCGTTAGCAAAGTTGTTAACAATTAAACCAATCATATCAATTGTATATAGCATTTCAATGATTTTTATAAACTGTTTGTTCATAGTATAATATATTTCATATGTAGATATATTCCATGTGTAATTGTTGATTGCTAACATACGCCATATCCTGACCTTGTGATATATTTTATTTGGCGTCTGCTAACCACCAAATACAGTGCCTTAAGTCTGTCAACCACATCCATTTTTATTTTCTTTCACATAATTTCTTTTCTTTTTTCCCCATTTAATTTCTTAAGAGAAAGGCAGCAGTTTTTTTTTTTTTTTTTTTATTAATTAACTGTGTGTAGTTTAGAATTTGTCATTGGATTTATCTCCCTTAATATCCTTAATATGTGGTGACTAACTGCCAACTATGTTAGTTTTCTCTGCAGTTCAGACCCAATTAATATCTGTATTTGGTATTATTAAACTATGACGATTTTCAGAAACAGGATCTGTGATGTTGTGATTATCAAGACTAAAGCTTCTAAAGGGTTGATTGGAACTTGATACTTATGATAGATGTTTGTTATATCCAAATGCATGCACATCAAGTTGTTTTTATCACTATAAAGGTTGATCTAGATTTGTCTGCTATTCGATTGCCCTATGAATATGTCCAGTTTTATTTCCCTGTTGCCAATATGTCTCTTCACAACTTCACATACATTCCAATGATATTCGAGACCTCTGACACTTCTCTTGACTAACCTCTGAACAGTTTTTGTAATTGAGAATGTAAGATTTAGAATAGGTGACTACTAGTACAGTAGTTCTCAAACCATAAGAAGTCCTAAGAAAAGATGAAAAATGTATACAATGAAATTAATTTCTTCATTAAAAGCCAGTTAATCTAATTGGATAATTTGAATAATAATCAACATGTTATTCACTACTTTTTTATAGATCTATCATGAACTATTCTATGACGACTTAAATTGAAGTCATTCGTCATTTGGATATTACTGATTAGATATTGAGTCCTTTTAGGTGTATAGAAACAGATCTCAATCACAGATTAATCCATTTTACTTACTGAAGCATCTTATTGGAACGATAAACTGAAAACCGATGCTTAAACAGATTTCAATTTCATTTCCTTCATTGTGATTCATTATATAACAAGTTGTTCATTGCTTTCCCGTTTTCTTCATTGGTAGGACGTGGACTAAATGCCGTAGTGAACCTCGAATAATAAAAGAAACTAGAAATTTGTGCTCGCGTAGATTTGCTGTTGCTATTTACAAAATTATTTTTTTTTTACATCTCTAATTTATATACTAGGCTTTTATATAGCTTTTTCACTTAGAGGTCCCTAACCCTAACCCAAATTTATATACTAGGCTTTTATATAGCTTTTTCACTTAGGGGTCCATGGACAGGTTGAGCAATATAAAGGGGCAAATAAGTTTGAGAACCTCTGTACTAGTATAACTGGTGTAGTCAAGTAGTCCACAATATTCATTTGTATATGAAGGCATCTTTGCAAGGAACAGTTTGAACAGTTTAACATCTAAGTCTGCTTTGAACATATCCAACGAGTTTCCGCATTATCTGTACAACAAATGGAAGGACTTTTTCATTACAACTAATTTTCAAATAATTTATCAGAACTACACAAGAAAATGAAAGCTCAACTTTTTCACTATCTCTGTACCCCAGTATTTCTTTAATTTGCAGTTTCAACTAAGAGAAAAATGTCTCAGGAAATTTTGACAATGTGAAAACTTAAGAAAAAAAAAGGAAACTTTCCTACTTAGGTCTTAGCACAGTGTACTTTTGTGTTCTTGTTTATAAAGTTGTTTCCCTTGTGTGTTTGTAGTAAACACTTTAGAAGGTTTATTTAATATATATATATATATAAATCTTCATGTTTTATATATCATCACACAATTAAGTTCTTTAACTCACAAATAGCTTTAATCTGTAAGAGAGAGTGGCTTCCCTTGTATTTGTTTCTCCTGTAACTGATTCTGATAGATAGCAGAGTAAAATGTCTTTTATAATATAAACCTCAGCCAGTTAGGGGTAACACATTTGTAGCATTCAATATATATTTTTTGACTGCTGCATCTTATAATTATTTTTTTCTGGGAGATATGTTCTACATTTTAACTGAGTAATTTTGCTTTATCTAATATTATTTAACATTTCAATAATTATTGGTTGGTGCAATTCAAATGTATGTCATTCATGTTAATGTAAAAAAAAAAAAAAAGAACATTCTGTGGCATTTTACATCTCAAGAGACAGTCTTTTCTGTTTGCAACTTCTTCTAAAGCATTAGGACACATAATATATATGAATGAACAGTAATCTAAAATTGAACGATCTGGCTGATTTTAAAGTTTTGACATATACAGAAACTCTTTGTTAACCCATTTATCACTTTCCTTCCTTAAATTGAAGTTGTATTAGATTCCTTTTTTTTTTTTAAGTACAAGGATGGATAGAGAGTTTGTTCTTTGGACCGAATCATAGTAAATGTGTTACTTAGGTGTGCACACAAACATATTATTAGATTATATTGGAAAAAAGACCCCACATCTCATTTTCCAAATTATTGTTTTTTTTTTTTGGGTTTTATTTTTAAAATGACTCTTTGAGTTTTTTAATTTTTTTTTGGGCTTACAAATTCAGCAAGATATTCCTAAATGGCATTCATTATGTGTGGGACTCTCCTATTCCAGAGATTCTTTTTGCTTCTTGTTTCTACCAGTTGGCTATTCTCGTCGAGGTGTAGCGGTTAAGTGACTAAGGGCTGAGCAGTCCTGGGGGAAGAGTCTACCCCATTCTAATGGGTACTAGACATTAGTAGGAAAAAAGTAAGGGCCACAGAAACATAACATTTACATCATCTCCCTCAGAATGCAAGGTCTGAAAGGGAAACTTAACTTTTCCTACATGTTCTCTTTGGTCTTCCTTTGTCTGGTTTTCTGTCAAGTCAACAAAGTGTTTATACTAAACTTTGACAATTTCTAACACACCAAATCTTTGAAAGCTCAATAACACACCAAGTCTTTGTGCTTGATCAGGAGCAAGTCGCTTTAACCTTTGGTTTGTGGCCAGCAAGTTTTTTTTATTGATGATTCAAATAGAAAAATATTAAATTCATTATCATTTTATAGAAAATTTCAATTCCGGTCACTTTATGTTGGGGTTTTCATTAGAGTTCTAAAATGTCTGCGTGTACATTTGAAGTCTAGGCCCTTAATGTCTACTCTCTGTCTCTGCATTTGTTGTGGTGTAATCATTAGTAACCATAGTAATCATTAGTAGTAACTTGAGAAAAGAGTCCATATAAAATCACAACAAATTTCCAATAAGGATCAATAAAATCATTGTGTTAACCTAAAGAAATGATGTTGACAGTCTCTGGCAATTGATATCATATTTTGTTATGCTGTTTGATTTCATTTTGTTCTTAGTTATACATTGGTGCTAGAATGTAAGCTGACTAGATTCTAGGGTTTGATTTGATTTTGTTCTTAGTTATACATTGGTGTTAGAATGTAAAGCTGACGCTGACTAGATTCTAGGGTTACATCATCATTGAAATTATTTCAAAACTGTATTCAGTCACCTATCATTATCATAGTTTAATCAACAGTTAACCCTAACCATTTTTATACTTTTAACATGTGTATAAATCAAATGTATTAATAACATATCTTTCCACATTCAAATAAGATAAATATTGCTGGTGGGAGGCACTAAAAGTCTGAAGTGCTACACTTAGACCATCCATGCATGTCCTATCTAAATAATGATACAATGTCTATGCTCCCTTCTTCTCACCCCTGTTCTAACACCTTGGCACCAGAGTCCCCCATCAGCTTGGTCTCCCTAATTTGTTGGCTAGTTGTGCATCCAGTTGTGTGAAATATTTGAAAAGCATTTATTTCAAAGTATTTGTGTTCAGTGTGAGAGTCAGTAGTACGCCTCAGACAGAATAGAGCTTAGATTATTTTGTACTTTTTTTGTAACATATCATACAATGCATTTGATGGTGAGTTTAGACACTTTTTAGTTGAAACTCTGTGTAGACTTTTTTCAAGGATAACTTACAGCTATTTATGGTTTAATCAATATTTAGTCTCGACATTAGCATATAGGTTAGTGATGCTATGGTTTTAGGTTGTATACAAGTGTTACATATTATATCAATAACATTATATTTTTATATCTATTTATGCAATACTTTTATTTCTAAACAGGAACAGCTTGGTTTGTATTGGTCAATGTTTGGTTCACCTTATGCACACATATCATATTTATAGATTGTACTCTCATAAAACCTATACACAACATATTTGTATCAGATTTATTAACTAGCATTTATGCTTTAATTTGAACTCAATTTTTAATATTAGAGTTTGTGTTGTGTGACTTTACAGTCTTTTGGTTTGACTTAAAAAAAATGTTTGCTTAATTTTAATTGGAATGACTTTCTTAATTGAAATCTGGCACATGAAATTTGGTTGTTTTGTTTGTAATAGAAGTGAGGCATTCACGCTGAACATATTAAACTGTGGTCAGTTTCATTGTTACTTTAAAAGGTGGTCATTATATAGTATCGTACTGTTGTGTGTCTTGTAAACAGCCAAAAATTGATTTTTTTTATTGACTCCCAGTCCAAATATCATAAAACATTACCGGTATTTCCAAACAAGTTTTTGCAGCTACAAACATTTTCAGCTTACTTTTGTTACTTCAGTTTACTGCAATAACTTTATATTCATATCTACTTTTCAAAACTGAAGATTACCAACTAAAAGGTTTCTGGCTATAAATCCTAAACCTTATCAGAACTTTTTTTTTTTTAGAAAATCGCCTTCAAAGAAGAAATCTAACTATTTTTTTTGAACTATCTAGTTGTTTTAAATTGAACTTATTGTGACCCATGCTGAAAACAAATTGTAGCTCTTTAGATGCATTATAACTCATGATGCATCTATATTTTTATTTCATCAAACTGATTAAAACAAAAATATATCTCTCTCTGAAGTTTTGCTCCAATCTTCATCTTTCCCTTCTGTTAGGTAGGTACAATAGGAATTTATCTTCTTTCTAGAAGGAACACCTTTGGCTGATCAAATATTTGAATTAAAAAAAATTGTAAAATAAAAGTCGTCATTCAGTTTTCTTAGGGGTTGGTTGCTAGTGAGGTAGTTGTATCTAATGAATCTTGTGCAATAAGAAGCAGATAATCAAATCCAATTTTTTTTTTTTTTGAAGTACGGTAGTGACAGGCCACAAAATATTTTAACTAGAATAATGAAAAATTTTATTTTGCTGTTAACTCAGTATTGGGGTTAGGGCAGGAGACAAAAGAACCAGGAGAGATATGAATGAAGGGATGTGTTGAAGCAGGCCAGAGCCCTCCATGGGGTGTAGCGCCACTGGGATGGATGGATAATGTTAACTCAATTTTGGGTCTCACTTGTAAAACAATGAGAAAAAAAAAATCCAGTTATTAATAGTATTAATACTATTAAAATGAAATTTGTTAAAAAAAAAAGTTAAACTAATGGATGATTAACCAATTTTGTTTCTAGTTTTGTTGGATGCAGTCTTGCAAACTAGTTTAATTGTGACAGATCCCACACTTAGTTGTATAACAATGTTCTCATTACATCACAGATGTCTTTAAACACACTCAAAGATGGAATCAGAAAAGTGATTATGAAAACAAATGTGTAATTAGTCTGATAAACAGAAATAATTCTACAAAGAATGTAACTATGGACATGGGCATGTCTTGGTCAAAGTGCTTCTTTGATAGTTGTTGAACTGACTACAACTAGTATAATGGTAGTTTTGTACACTAATAAAACAATTCATAAGTCTCTTGTCAAATAATGTTGAATTTATTGGAATGTTTAAGACATGGAAATAAAAGATTCAATAGTAACATTGTTTAGTTGTTCTTGAACTATACACTATTTTAACATGAAAACATTTTTTTAAACTATTAGACCAATTATTATTTTCAATATAACAAAACTTATCCATTGGTTGAGGAGAGTTAAACTTCAAATGGGAGCCTATGTAGTTACATTTTTTAAACATTTAATTAACCTAATGTATTGACAATATGAGGACTAAACTGACATACATTATGCATTTAATAAATTTATGGATCTCAATTAGGATAAGAATTTGTATTGGTTCAATCAAATGGAAATTCATTTTGACTACAATTGACCACCCAAGTGGAGCTCCTGTAACAATAACAATAAAAATGCAATTACAAACAACATTCACACACACAACCAGCGCTTTATGATTTAATGAATTGGACTTTTATGTACTCCTTGATGACGACAGATAACCTTGTAGCACACTACCCGAAAGTGGGATAAAGAAGATTGTAAATAATATCCCCAGAACTGTAGGTCTGTTGTTATACGATCAGAGATGCATTTAGCTTTTGAGAGCAGGGCACAGGAAGAGCCAACAACAGACCTGTTGTCTTCTCATTTGACTAAAGAGGCTTACAGTTACCCCTTATAAAACTTACACATAAACATTGTGGAAAGAAGTACTTGTGATGTCCAGTGAAATAAACTCTATGGCCTAACGAATTCAAAGACAAAACTGGTCTCGTCTAATGAATGTTTGTATTTGCTTTATGTTTCGAATGTTTCTTCAGAGTTGAAGATAATTTACTTTCTAGTCTCAGCCTCCCACAGGATGACGGGGGATGGCAGCAGGCAGGGTTTGAACCTGGCACCATTGTAAATCTGAACTACTCAACAGTCCAGCGTGCAAACTGCATGACCAGGCAGAAAGTCTAATCTCCAGCAATGATTTCAGAGCCTAACTCTGACTTCCCACAATGAATTCAAAGCCTAACCAGTCTCCCACAATGAATTCAAAGTCTAACTAATCTCCCACAGTGAATTCAGAGCCTAACTGGTCTCCCACAATGAATTCAGAGCCTAACTGGTCTCCCACAATGAATTCAAAGCTTAATTGGTATCCCACAATGATTTCAAAGCCTAACTGGTCTCCCACAATGAATGGAAAGCCTAACTGGTCTATACAAAAGAACCTAGACATCTTCTCACCACCCAAGAATGCAAGTCAACTTAATTCTCCTTTTATTAGGAGATCAACAGTTCATCAATGGTTAATGAAAGTGTCCACTGACCTGCACAACTATTTCACCTTTTACATCAGTTCCAAAAAAGAACTTAGTGGACAAAGGAATATAGAGAAAACCTTGACCTTCATCAATGGAAAGATACAGCTATTAAATAATTTGAGACAATGTGATCATGAAAATCAATATCTGTATAAACATAAACGTCTTCACCATATTAAATGTTATTTTTCTTATGATGAAACTCAACATCCTTGGATTACATTTCTAAGACTTTCACTAGTCTGGTTATTTCTTTGACAGATTACAGCTATCTAGTTACATAAAACTGTGTGTATAACAAAAGTGTTCACAGACATTAGTCACAGCCAGTGAGTCACAAGTGACTTTGGTCTTCACAAAGCAGTATTAAATATTGCACATTTTACATTAATTTGTATACGATTTTGAAAACATTGATTGCCAGCAAGTTATACTTGAAGTCATAAAAACTACAACAAAGCCTTTAAAAATTTGCAGTTTGGCTTACAACGGCTTAGCTTTCCTGGAATAAAGATTTGAACACAACTTACTGCAAATAATATAGCTAGAATGTATATCTCCTGCATATATAGTTTATTTATCAGACCAACAATGTTGCAGGATTTGTATGTTCAGGCCTGCAGTGCTTTGTTTATGAATTTTAAAAGGTGACTAGCCTATGAAAACAGACGTAACATAGGAGCAGGCAACTTTATAAAGACATGAGATATAAAGCTCATTTTGATTGGCTCATATAAATAATGTTGCCTGTTTGCCTTCCCTCTTCCAAATAATCACCATGCCATTAGCATCACAAGACGCCAAGAGGCTCTCGTCACAGTTGAAGGCCACATCCATGACCGGGGCAGAGTGTCCCAGGAGTTTGTTCACGCAAGGCTTGTTTTCTTTTGTGACGTCAAAGAAATAGACGCACATGTCTTCACTCCCAGAGACTGTAACAAAATGATTCATAGACAAATGAGTTAACATAGATTACAAGTTTACACTAATTTATTCACATTTTTATTTCTTTCGATTCATTGACAAATGAGTTAACATAGATTACACTTTACAATAATTTATTCACATTTTTTTCTCTTTCTGACTGTTTGGTCAATGAAAAGATGTAACAGAAAGTATTTTACATCCCATTTTACACTCCTTTTTAGCTACTGTACCGAATCAGATACCGCATTTGAAATAAACCGTGCTGAGATTACTCCCTTAAAGCACGGAAGAGGAAGCGTGCAGTGAGTTGTAGGGTCGCCTTATCCCCGTACAAGGACAGACCCTTTGCCACACATGGACCAGTTCTCTCTCTCTCATTACCTTGTCCCGATCGTTCATCTTGCAGAGCGCGACATTCGTGGAGAATGTGCTCTATTGTCTCATCGTCCTCGAAGCAATGGCGGCACATTGTGTCGAAATTCTCCCTCCATCGCCCAAAGTACGCACCAATTGGGCAATGTCCGACTCGGAACTGGGCTAGGACTGCCTGTTCCGCACGGCAGAGCGTCAACCATGCGTCCTTCCGGTCTGGTCTACTCAACTGCTTGTGAAGCTCTCGGCCTTTTTCGGAAGCGTCCCAGCTAGCGTACCACTGTGCCAACAATCTGTTGTCGGCTAGGGATCGTACGGTCGCAAGACTGTACGGTTCATCATTTAAGGTGCTCGTTGCTACCGCGGTTCTCGCTAAAAAGTCAGCCCTCTGATGACTGACCAGACCACAATGGGATGGAACCCACTGTATAAAACTATTTACATGTACCAGAAAATATACCTACTTGAAAAACTAAGATAATATAATCGCTTAAGTGTAAAAAAAAAAAAAAAAAAGACTGTTTGAAAGACTAAGTCTTTTATACTTACTGACACAAGCTCCTTGTCTGAAGGACATTAGTGGACAAAATGTACTTTTGACACACAGTGACCTCTGCTTGATTGGAAAAGTTCTTTTTAACTGAAGAGCTCCATCTTCAGATACAATCCTGAAAACAATGGACAAAAGAAAATATATGCATGCAGCATTGTTAAAATTGAATAGTTAAACTTATTTATTAATTTTTATTTAGTTTTTGGTTTTAAATTTAATTTTACTTAGTATTTTAAATTAAAAAATAACCTATTTTGTTGTCGTCGCCTATAAAAATTAACTCAATTTTAATTAAATAGTTAAACAAAAACTGTAGACAAATGACATTGCTTTAAGAAAATTTATTTTACTGATCTCTAATTCTTTTAGATTTTTTTCCGAGTCCTGATCACAAAATGTTATGAGATCATTCCTTATCTACAGTGCCTAATATATGAAGAGAAATTTAAACATAAGATGTTGTAAGTTCTATGAAACAGGTACAACAATCTACACACCTAAACAAAAACAAAGCATTGACACAACAATTGACCAGTAAGCATGGGTCTCTGGCTTCACGGCTGATCCAGGCTCTAGCAGATAAACTAGTCACTGGATGTCCTTCGGATACTGTCATCCTGTGGATACACCAGGACATGATCTAAAGTTGATTTGATAAGCTAAATTTGACAAACAGAACAGTAGAACTAGGAATGCTAAAAAAAACCCCCAAAAAACTGAAGTGACTTATTCTCTTATTGAGTTAAGAAAACAGACTTGTGTACCTTCGAGTTTTGGTTAGTTTTCCAGTGGCCACATCTACTGTAAAGGAATAAACAGAGCCTCGTTCATCTCCTGCCCACAGGATATGGCCACTGCCATCAAATGTCAAGGCATTGACTCGACCTGTCACTTTGCTGCTACCTCCCTGTCATGGGTCAATGAAAATCATGTAAGCTACGTGACTAATGTCATTAAAATGATAAGCATTAACAGGCTTCAGTTACATTTTTTGCTCCCTGATTAAAGTTATGTAAAAGAGGACATGGGGCCTAAGCAGAAAACCTTCAGAACCAAGAGATTGTGAATTCAAATCCTGGTTAAGACTAGGAAATTGAACTTAAGGGATTTTCCAAGATGCCCTCAGTTGACCCAACTCATATAGGTATCTTAAATACATTCGGGAAGTAAAAGTGTTAAACTGTTAGTCATAGAAACAGGCAAGCTTTCGTCATCTGCCCCCATTGACCACAATTCTTGAGTGGGGTACCTTCACTTTTATTTTATTTTGAAAATTAAAATAGTCAAACCAGAGTTTTCACAGTGTGGCCAATAATTAAGTAACAATTTTTTTTACCAAGGAAATACACAATCTGTCAAATTTCCAAGAAAATAGTTACAGCTGTTTTCAAATTACCCATCCCGTGTCCAGTTTCCACCCAGTTTTAGACCTGTGAAGAGTTTGTAAGCATATAGGAGGAATTGAAAACATTATTTAAAAATTTTCTTCCTATTTAAACAAGTTAACTAATTTTTTTTCTTTCATTACAAGGTGTTAAGCTGTCTTCTTTATTATCAGATGTTCCAGGCTGAGAATCTAGAATGTTTTTTACAAGTGTAAATGTAATTACTCAAACTTACTCGATATCCTTTACCCGTGGACATGTTCATAACTTGCACCTGACTTCGACTACTTCCTGTTTGGTAACAGTTAAGGAATATACTATAGCAAAACAATTTACATTCATGCATAAGCATTAAGCATATAAGTATCTATTCCGAAACTTCAATTGATACAGGTTTAGATATTGAGAATTAGTATAATCTGCTAACTACAAACCACATCTTATATCTAAATAAAAATTGTTAACCTATAAAAAAATAACCATCATCTTCCCAAGTACAATGTGACAATGTACTACCACTTCAAGGTGAAACTCAAGACAAATACAATACAGAATTTATCTATTTTTGTTGTTAAATTGAATAGTTAATGAGAACTGTTTGTTTTAAATGTTTTGATCATTATTTCGCACATAAATAAAATGAAATGACGCCAAAGGATATGACAAACATGTTGTTATTTAAAGGCTGGAACACACAACACAGCAACTCAGAGCCCAGACTGTCTTCAATGACTCTCATGCAAGTCCCAGCTGCTACATCCCAGAGCCTGGCAGTGCCATCAAGTGAAACTGACAGTATGACATCGTTAGACAAGGACCACACAAAGTCTGCAATAAAAGGCAGAGTAGCTTATCAATATAATCACTAATATTTTTACAAATTTTTTTTTTAAATCAAAGTTTGAAACAAAAAAATAAAAGGGGGATGGGTAGGATATTTATAGAAATTTATTACTTTAATATTTTGTTGTCATGTTTAGTGTTTTGAACTATTTATTAGCTTAAGATTAATTTTTTATAAATATTAAAATGCATGGACTTTTTACTAAGAAATTTGCCCTTCTTTCATATTAAGAATGTTTGTTTATTTGTGGGCAGGAAGGTTGGGTATGCATTGAGGTAAGTAATTGTGATAAATGATTAAAGAAAATGAAGTTTCCCACTATAATTCTTGTTGTTCAGTTTTAAATCTACTAATTACAATTCAGATTAAAAAAAAGCTATTACCTGTGACCCCAGCGCTGTGACCTTTCAACATGCAGATGACGGTGGCTGGTGGAGGAATCAGCTGACATATGGACAGAGTGCCATCCAAGGATGAGCATGCCACTCTTGATCTGTCATCATTAGCAAACTTGACACCCGTCACTAGTTATCCAACAAAATTAATAAAATCGTGACATTTTTATGACTCATAAATACCGGCACTTTTACCAAAACTATCAATGAAATTTTACTTATTCAGTCAAAGGAAAAACTCTATACAATATTGAAGTGATTTAATCAAACAATACATTTTACCATGGTAATAGCCCTTGGACCTCAGGGCTGACTAAGGCCTTCCTTCAGGGAACAGAGCCAGGACAAAGGTGAAGAGGTAAGTAATTATTATAAGTAATTACAAATAAAGTGATGTAAAGACAACAATTAAAGAATGGATCACCCAGACTTCGAAAGAGATTCAAGTTAAAGAAAAAGACAGGAATGGAGATAATAATTGAGAAAATTTGTTATTTTGATTTTGTTGTTGTCATTTTTGTATCAGTAATTAGACTTGTGAATGAGCAGAC
>JADKLZ010003886.1:2572663-2584639 GCA_021533235.1 Biomphalaria straminea | reverse complement strand
TTTTTTTTCATTGTGGCTAAATGTTGTTTGTTTACAATTGGTGAATGTGTTGCATTGATATAGAAAATTGAGTTTCGGTTGAATGCTTGGAACAATCGGTTATGTAATAGAGATTTTCGTGGAACAGAAATGTGTTAGGCAGTCAGACAGTCAGACAGTCAGTCAGATTCAACAGCTGTAAACTTAATAAGAAAACACGGATTTATCTAAAAGGGTCAAAACTTTCTTGATCTAAACGCTTTGACGAGACCACAAACACGGACATACCCACTAGCCAAGCCAATGTTAAATTAATTAGAATTGAAACCTAAGTCTTATATGTCCGACTCAATGCCCTATCGCTGCGCCGCTAGGTAGATTTAAAAATGTATACTCACTCGGACATGATGACAGGTTGCAGGGTCTCTGTTGGTCAGCGTCGCCAAGACACTTGCCCCCATCCTCTGGGGACAGACTGATGCACTCTCTGGTCCTACTCTCTAGCCCGGTACCACAGGTGACAGAACATGACCAGTTAGACCACTGCCCCCATTCACCATACAGCACTGTGGAGAAATAGCCACGTTATATAGGGCAGTATGGTGAGCAAGGACAGACTAGGCAGATGATAACTACCCATAGACATATATAAATATAGACTGGCCAATAAGAGAGTTTCGTGAAACAAAAATTTGTGAATTGCAATTGTGTGTACTTAATTTTATGTCTATAAATTTTGTTTAATCTCTAAGACTGAAGATCATGCAATTTTTAAATTTTTATTGATCACAAAGAAAACTACTTCATCATAATAAAAGGTCTACAGTTCTAAAATTATATATACATTTTAAAAGTATGTCCTTTTTCGGTTTGAGAAATATACATATGAAAAATTGTGATATGGGAAAATACAGAATTATTATAAGTATGACATTGTAATGTTGAACTTTGTAACTGTTCCTTTGTATAATTCTCAGCCTATTTGTTTTTATATATTTCAGATTTTAATCTAATCAGAACCCTTGGAATAAAATATCAAACATAACTTGTGCGAATAGGCAAGTACTGTTTAAACACTAGAAGTGGTAATATCTAAATCAGAATGTTTATTTTCTTGTAATTATTTCATTGTTTTCATAAAATTCTTCAAAAAGCAATACCTATCATTATTGTTTTCCGTAAGTTAATGTGGACAAATAATAGACTACTGACAAAAGATGTGTTGTTTGGCGAAGTGGCCGTGGTCTGATTTTTGTTTGCTGGGCGCCTAAAGTCAGCACTGAAATGTTCTCCCATATAACTCCCTCTCTACCCCCCCCCCCATTTCCACAAAAATATGGACCAAAGCGTACTTATACCCTAACATTAAAATCCTGCTTTACAAAAGCGATTAAAAAATATTTGTTGATAAAAGCAGCTGTTTAAAACATCTCTCAGTTAGGTTGGTTTTAAAAAGGGCAATAACTCATTGTTGAACCTGGACATTGAGTTCCAATACATGACTCGATGACTTCATCCTGACCAGTGCAGGGTTCTCCTTCCGGGTCAGGGGGCGGGTTGTCACATGCTCTGCGACGCGTTCTTTCACCTTGACCGCAGGACGCCGTGCAAGCGCCCCATGGTTCCCATTCACTCCACAGACCATTGACTGCAAATATACATTGTATATATTATAAGTATAAAAACCATGTTAATGAATTTTTTAAAACTTTGCAATATTAAACACAGAAAGGGAATTAGAGTCTTTGCATTTGACTACATAATATACTACTTAAAAATAATAGTTTTACCTGAAGTAGCTAATTTCATGTTAGGGAAGACATTTTGTAGCACATTGCTAAAGACATTTCAACATTATAGCAATTTGTCATTATAATATAAGTATTTCATCACTATAACATTTCATCCTTAAGATGCCTGTGATCTTAAGATCACATAAAATACTGGCCTTGCAAAGAAATTTCTTATCAGATTATGATTTGATTTACCCTAACCCTATATGCTTGTGAGTCTTGGACGCTGACTGCAGAGCTAGAGAGGAGGATCCTAGCAATGGAAATGAGATGCTACAGAAGGATCCTAGGCGTCACATTTAAAGACCGCATCACAAATCAAGAGATTAGAGACAGGGTTACGGCAGCGATCGGACCCCATGATGACCTGCTAAATACTGTGAAGAATCGAAAGCTCAAAATGTATGGCCATGTAACAAGATCTTCGGGACTCGCAAAGACCTTCCTCCAGGGAACAGTACCAGGAAAAAGAAAAAGAGGCAGACAGAGAAAGCGGTGGGAAGGCAACATCAAAGAATGGACAGGCCTACCATTGAACGAGGTTTTAATCAGGGCAAAGGATAGAGAGGAATGGAGAAAGATGGTCCACAAGTCTTGCTTGGTGCCCCAACGGTCCACCAGACTAAGGGATAGGTAGCAGGTAAGGTAACAGGTAACCCTAACCAATATTTATACAATTTCTCAGTATGTTAATTACTTAATTGGGAGGCACGGTGGCTGAGCGGTAAAGCGCTTGGCTTCTGAACCTGTGTTCCCGGGTTCGAATCCCAGTGAAGACTGGGATTTTTATTTCGGGATCCTTTGGCGCCTCTGAGTCCACCCAGCTCTAATGGGTACATGACATTAGTTGGGGAAAAGTAAAGGCGGTTGGTCGTTGTGCTAGTCTCATGACAGCCTCGTTAACCGTAGGCCACAGAGTCAGATGACCTTTACATCATCTGCCCTATAGACTACAAAGTCTGAAAGGAGAACTTTTTACTTTTCTAATTACTTAATTACACCTACATGTACTTATGTATGCAAAATACACTTTATGCAATGATGAAATGTTATGGTTATGAAATGTTGCAATGATGAATTGCTATAATGTTGAAATGTGCAATGATGAATTGCTATAATGCTGAAATGTTGCAATGATGAAATGTCTCGTATGATGAGGTGTCTATGTTAGTATGCATATGTAAGTACAGTGCTTTAATCCAAGCGAGGCAGAGGGGCAATAACAAATAAATTACCGGCTAGTTCCTGACATAGTGTCCCCTTACGACCTGGATTGCACTGACATGTATATCTCTTCAGGTCTGTCTCGCTGATGCAAGTCGATTCATTGTGGCACTGATTCTCGTTGCAGTAGTCTGGCACTTTCTCGCACAAGCTGCCGTACCACGGGTCATCGCAGATACAGGTCACCTGGTCAACTCCGTCCACACAAAAACCATGATGATTACACGTCTGATCATCACAATTATTTGTGTCTGTTTGAAACAAAATATTTGATTGGATGATAGATCCACCTCGAATTATAGAAAAAAATGTTTTCTTGGTCATTGTTTTTTTTTATTTCTTTATAAATCATAGACTTAAAAAAAAAGATGTTTATTTTATCTTGAACAACTTAGGTTTGCTTTGCTTTTTTTAAAGTAATGTAGGATCTTATTAATAGCAGAATTAAGCCGTTGGGGGGAATTCCCGGTAAGAAATTTCTAAAAATAACGAGACGAATATAAAAAAAAAACTTTAAAAAAAATCAATGTCTATTAATTAGCCACATTTGATATGACCACTTGACACTGACCATCACAAGTACTGGGTGTGATGAGGGATTTGTCCGGCTTGCTGACCCTCAGCACATTATCGTCCAATCTTTTGTGACATGATTGTGAGAATTGAGCGATTTCTTCCAAACCCAGAATAGAATTGGACAACTGGACACCAGTGATGACCACAGCTGGTGGACAAAAAATGTAAAAAAATCAAAATAAAAAGTAAAAAAACAACGTTATGATAAAAAAAGCGTATCTAAGGGGAATAACTCCATATTTACACTATCCTCTCAATAATGTACTATTTGTTTCCCTTTTCGATATAAAACATAATGATAAATTACCAAAAAATGAAATGAATAATTGCTTTTTCTTTTTTTTTTTGACTGATTCGTGTTTAGGTACAAGAAATAATTGTGTAGAGTCTCAAGTTGATCCTGGACTAGGTGTGGGAGGAATGACATGCACAAAGAATGTACCAGACAGAGTTGGTATAAGTTTTGGAACAAAGAAAGAAGACATACATATGGTGCCGAGATGGAAAAACTAAAATGTTATACATTCTATGAAAAAGAGAAATTAAAAAGTGGTACAATCCAATAAGAACTTATGAATTCAAATGTAAAACTGTATATATATATATAGCTCCTCCTTCGTGTACGAAGATGAGCACATTTCTCATTTCCTGTGGACTCGAAGATGGCTGTGAAGTCCAATCCTCGCTTTGAAAAGCCGGCCGCATATGTGGCATGGGTGAGTTTTGTCAGTTGCAGATAGGCCTGCTTTTTCTCTCTGCTTTCTATTGGTTCGGCGCTCTATCGCACTGGCCACTCTACTTGCTTCAAATCTTGAGACTCCGAGGCTCACATCTTCTCGCCATGCGGAGCGATCAAGAGCTAGTAATTCCCAGCCATGAATGTCAATACCGCATTCCTTGCGGGAGCTCTTGAGGGTGTCTTTGTAGCGCTTGTATTGGCCGCCTTCGGAGCGCTTTCCTGTACATAACTCACCATACAGAAGTCGTTTGGGAAGGCGATTGGACAGAGTAAAACTGTACTGCAGTGGGAAAAGCTTGATTTTATCCAAACATATCAATGCAATGGAAGGAGCTAGATTTATTTTAAAAAAAAAAACATAAACCCTTAAAAGTTTATGGACGAAGATTGTAACGAAAGACATTTATGTATTGCAATTAATGGAAAAGGTGAGGGGTGGGGGGGGGCAGAAAATGATCCTGTTAAAATCGCTCGGGTCTGTAGGGGCCGCAAGCTCGTTAGATTCGAGGGCCCCGCTGTAGGCCAGGATTGGAATTCCTGGACCCCACTACTGAGTGGGAAAAGTAAATGCAGTTGACCATTGTGTATTTATTTACACAACATCTGGTCATGATCTCAACAGCTTCGCTGGACATCTAAACCGTGTTTTTTTTTCTAGTCTGACCTACTGAACCAGTTTACTGAACTGAATGTCACAGTGTGCAGTCAAGCGATTGCTACATTACACTACTGTTGTAAGCTGGTGACTATTAAAAGAGAAAAACTTCACATGTCCTGTATTAAGGTCTCAAATGAAAGAAAAATTTTATAAAAAATAAACGTGCTGTATATCAAAGATGAAGACCTACATTTGATTGTGTCCGATGCAGTAAAACCTAACGATGTCTCATCTGCTAGATCTAGATCTACTTCGTCTGCTGTAAAGTTCCTTGCTACTCCATCTACAACCAGAGTTGTGTTCTCTTGTGTCAAGATGAGAGTCACGTGATACCAAGTTCTGCAAAGTTACAATATGACGTAATCAAGCAAAACACACACATACACACATGCAGGGTGAGCTCACCCACTAACAAAAAGATGGCTGCCTGGTCGTGCGGTATGCGCGCTGGACTGTCGTTTGGATTTGTCGATGGTCCCGGGTTCAAACCCTGCCTGCTGCCATCCCCCGTCGTCCTGCGGAAGGCTCGGAATATCTTCATCTCTAGACGAACACCCAAAACATGTCAAACATTTTACTTAACAAAAACATTTTATACAAGAGAAGGAATCTAAATTGGTGGGAAGCGTGGTCGAGAGGCTAAGTACGGCTTGAGCTTGGCTTGCTTGGCTACCTAGAAGGGGGCTCGAGGTTCGTCACCCGACTCGGGCAGAGTTGTGTTTACTGAGCACCCAAAGGCAGCACGGGAAACCAATTCCTAGATACCCCCTCACCCCACCGGTCCACAAATGAGATTGGACCAAAGCGCTCTGAGCATGCTATAAGCATGAAAGTAGCGCTATATAAAAGCTATAATAATAATCGTTGCAAACGAAAAGAAAGAAGAGAATGATTTGCAAGGAGGTCTACTGTTGAAAAGCTGAAAAGAGATTTCAAAGTATTAACCATTAGTAGGCCTACTAGAATAAGACAACTCTTTTGTGATATCTTAATATTTAAAGTGATGGTGATACATGTCAGGACGGATAGGGACCGTTTTCTAAAGGTTACGGCCTATTTAGGCAAGCCAAGCTATTGATCTCTAGACAAAGATTCATACAGTGGTCATCTCAACGATGAAAAATCTGCGACAATGGAGAAAAGGCTAAATGTGGTTCACCAGCAATGGCTATGAGATCGGGCCTCAAAGAAATTCTTTGCTGAACTGGAATCCGCCCCCTTACCAAGGTTGTGAATGAGATTTGTGGGACATGTTTTCCAACAGAAGGAACAGCCCGCATGAATAAAAGCAATAACAAGCAAGCCGAAACAAGGAAAACGCAAACAGGGACGTCCTCATATAGCAAGAAGCCGCATGTTCATGAAGTATTTCAGGGCAATGGACGCCAGCTGAGAAGAGTCTGCAGATATTCCTAGACCGATTTCTAACGACGCAGAAAGATCTAAGTCTAAGTACTTGAACTTGGCTTGGCTACCTTTGAGGGGGGGCTAGAGTTTGAGGATGAAAAAGAAATGAAAGCAAGATCTACCATTGTTGACTTACGCTATAGGATTGTGAAGAGAATATGTTACATAAAAATGTTAATGAATCAGAGGAGTCAGAAGTTTCAGAGGTTTGGATTAATGTATATCCGTTTTATATTGTATTTTATTTCAGTGATGCCCAATCAATGGCCCTTGAGTCATTTCAAACCCCCTGTCGTTGTGCTATCCTGACATTGCAATTTAATTCGTTGATTTTTTTTGTGTGGTGATGTCTCGGAAATTTGTTGAAATCCACAGAAGCTTTTATTTTGTTGTCTCCCTTTGATTATTCTCTTTTTGTCTCGCTCCCCCCCCCTCTCTCTCTCTTTCTGTCTGTCTCTCTTTCTCTCTCTATCTCTCTCTCTTCATAACTAATAGCTATGAGATTAAAGTCCCTAATTGTTTCCCTTGTGTACAGTTTACAAATCTCACCAACCTTATCAATGAAGTTTCTTCAAGGTCTAGATATAATTTCACATGACCAATCATCAAGTAGGCGCTTCCCGTCTGATCGAGGCTGGGGTCAAGGTTGAATGTCAGGGACATTTTAGGATTAACAACAGGAAGATGCACCCACATCATAAATGTTGCGGAACCTAAGGTCAGGGTTGGCAAGGTCACGTCTGCTAGTGGTTTCTCCTTGGCCAAGCGTATGTTGAAAACTTGGAGATAAAAAAAAAAGATCAGTATCATGTCTTGCTTGTTTAAATCTAGAAAATATTGAGTCTAAATGATATTAAGTCAAGTAACATAAACTCAGGTCTACCCAGGGGCGTAGCTAGAAATTTTCCACCGTCTGGGGGCACGGGGGGATTGATCTCTTTTGGGAGCCGCTGCATTTTGCGTAATACTTAATTTTTAATGTAAAAACACTCATTAAGGCCCCCCCTCAAGTGGGGGCCCGGGGGATTTTCAAAGTCTCCCCCCTCCTTCCCCACCCTAGCTAAGCCACTGGGTCTACCCCTGTTTGATTTGATTTAAACGTGTCGCTTGTATGAGGCAAGGTGGCTGAGTGATAAAGCGCTTTGCTTCCAAATTGAGGACGTTCCAAGTTCGAATCCTGGTCAAGACTGGGATCGTTTAATCTGGGGGATCTTCACTAATTCTTTAGGGAACCTCTGAGTTCATCCATCTCTGATGGGTACCCGACAATAGTTGGGGATAAGTAAAGGCGATTGGTCGTTGTGCTGGTCACATGACCATCTCATTAACCATGGGCCATAGAAACAGATTACCTTTGCATTATCTTCCGCTCAGACCGCAAAGTCTGACAGGGGAACTTATCCGAAGTTCTTGTCACTTATCGTATCTATTAAATTGCAGACGCTACTTTGAAACCGAAGATATCTAGTCACGTCTGTAAATCAGTGACTTAAACTCTGCCAAGTCGTTGGATTTCCTGGCTGATTCAGGCAACCCATGCTCTAATAACACCGGGAAGAAGGAACATTTGTACAAACTTGTCCTAGCATATGGAAAAAGAAATGGGCCTTTATCTTTGCGTCTTTGCGACTAGTTTTTCTTGTGCCTATCGTGAATGGTCCATATTATTACATTTAGATATGTTCATATCGTTCATCCGGTTTTTATCACTTTTAAAAATTATATTTCTTAATGGTAAAATACTTTATATTAACTCTTTCTCTCTGTTATTTTTTTTTCCAAGTATCGACGGAATTCTTCATTTGCTCATTACTATTTCACTACCCTATTTTTTTAAAATTAAACTTCAAGAGCTTTGAAGTTTGTTGTCACAAACTTTTATATTTGGCATATTATGAAGGTGAATGCATGCTCCTTTTTATATAGTTCAGACCTTGTGGTCTATAGGGCAGATGATGTAAAGGTCATCTGATTCTGTGGCCCACGGTTAACGAGGGTGTCATGTGGCCAGCACAACGACCAACCGCCTTTACTTTTCCCCAACTAATGTCAGGTACCCATTAGAGCTGGGGGGACTCAAGGGCGCCCGAAAATCCCGAAATAAAAATCCCAGCCTTCACCAGGATTTGAACCCGGGACCTCCAGTACGGAAGCCAAGCGCTTTACCGCTCAGCCACCGCACCCTTTCCTTTTTATATAACACAAAATAAGGTTTATAAAATTAAACATTAATTTAATTTAATGAGGTCTAGCCAACGATGGTATCGTCAATTAGGAGAGAAAGAGTTACAAGTTATCTGGTCCTTGAAGCAGAAAATTGTTTTTCTATTATTTGAGTGATGCAAAGAAAACAAAAAAAAGGGTGAGCGGGATAGTGAATCTAATGACGTATTCGTGACTTACACTGACAGTCAACTATGGACACTGAGCCGCTTGAGAACGTGGTCATTCCAAAGGGACAGACATGGCAGGACTTGGCCTTGGATTCATTCTGGTAGGTGCCCACTTCACAAGGGGAGCAGGGAGCTAACCCAGTCTTCAGTGTTGACATACTGCCAGGGGAACAAATCTCTGTCAATAAAACATCAAATTAACTGGCAACTTTTATGGTGACACCTACAAGACATGACACACCTAAAGGCTTTCTTCACCACTGGCAGATTCGAGGGGTGGGGGGGTAGGGGGTAGCTGTAGAAGGGCAGAGTCAACATTTTTTTCTTCTGTGGAGTCACAAATCGCAAGAATAAGTTTAAACAAGCTAATATAAAAAAAAAAATTCAAATATAAAACATAGCTTGTACAAGAGAAAGAACTGCTCAATTACTGTCATATCGCTCAATACTGCACGTTTTCTCTCCTTAATTCTATATAAAATAAAAATTAATTACTACTACTTCCAGATGTGTAGAAGACAGACCAGAGTTAGTCGATGTTAGCTTTGTAAAAATACTGCTGTCCCCCTCCCCCGCCCACGCTACACCCAAAGTTGTGACTCCTCCAATGACACATCTCATTCTCACCATTTCACTAACCAGACGTTCTCACTATTCAACAACTCTCCCAGTCCAGTCAACACGGGCGTATTATCCAGTAACTGTCAGCCCTCACACACACATACACAATAACTAATTGGTCAGTCGGTCAAGTCTCTCTTCCCAACATGCAAAAATCTATTTTTTTTTTAAATTGTGATCCAAAATTAATATAGAAGTTCTAATAGTAATCTACCTCCATATCATTATTAATTCCATTCTCAACATCATTAAAATCTAGCCCTCGTGATGACAGTCCAGAGCGCAGACCACACGATCAGGCAGACATCCAATATAAAAATGTAAAAGTTAATACACTAACCTAGACACTGGTCCGATGATGTGGCAGCTGACTTAATAGTGGTGGTCCCAACTGGGCACCTCGAGCAGGTAAAAGACAAAGGTGTATCTTGATATGTGCCGATTGAGCAAATCTCACACTCTAATGTTTCATTCTTGTAACGATAACCTGGACCACAGACCACTGGCAGAAGTATGTTGCTAATTGTTTAATAAAGCTAATTTCTAGTCTAATATAATATAATGATTCTGTATGTAGTTAAGAATAAATAAAATACAAAGACAAATTTATTTTCTAATACAAACTCTTAATTTTTACTTATTATCCGTATTCCTACTCAAACTTGGCCCCGCGAAATCCGTTTCGCATAGGGCCCCACAATGGTTAAGTCCGGCCCTGCTATTTGGTGGTGGGTGAATACTACTTGTTCTCTCCCCCCCCCTTTTTTTTTTGTTTTCTTTTGCAACTTAAGTTACGTGAGATAACTCTAGTCCGACTAAAAAAGTTATCTTTCCATGATTTCTTTGTATCCCGACTGTTGAGCCATGAAGAGAATTATATTGTTGTGACTTCACACTGATGGTGCGCATGAGAGCACCATTGAAAACAAATAGTATAAGACATGTTAAGACAAGAAGAAGGACTGTAGCACAGCGGTTCTCAACCTTTTAAGCTTGCCGACCCCTTTTATTATAATAACCCATTCTGCCTCGACCCCCACCCAAACACAGCAATAGAAGAAGAAACAAAAACAATCCATATTTTCAATGGTCTTGGGCGACCACTGGCAAATTGTCAATCGACCCCCAAGAGGTCGCGACCCACAGGCTGAGAACCCCTACTGTTTTAGATACGGCTGCAGTGATCTGCAAGTTATTGAAGTCTGAGCTGTCTTGACTCGAGAGAACGTCCTTTGTGCTGTCTATAAACTCTGTTGGGGACCTGGGCCGGCACTGGGAAGTGTGTCGGTGGTCTGTATTCGTATTTAGGTAGCAAAGGACTTGTGTCACTTGGGATAAGATATTTTGGGACTTGATGGCAGAAGTCCACGCCTGTTTGTACTGTAAATAAATACCTATTTTTTTTATTGTTACCTCCTGCCTTTCGTTGAGTGCCTGCCTTAAAGTTACAATAATAATAATAGGCTTGTCTTCGAATCCGAAGATTAGAGAGGAATACAGTGTTTCCCGTGGCTGTGCAGTCCCAGCTGTGATCTACATATTTTGCCACATCTAGGGCAAGCAAAACCATTGTCCGCAGGTGGTCGGTTTAGATGTATGTATATGTATGTATATATATATATATACAGAATTATTATGTCGCAATATGACAATAACCTCTACTCACCGCAAGAATGTGTTGATGAGGTAAACACTCTCCCCCCAGAGCAGCTGAAGTTCAGGCGAGGCAGACTGAAAGATCCGGGAGCGCCTGCCTCCGGAATGTCAAACAGACCATTGTCATCAGCGATAGTGACAGCGTTCTGTGTGCTGAGCTCGACTTCGTTGTACAAGTTCTGGTCAAGGAAGGTCTCGTTAAATGCCCCTAAGTCTATGACCAACGTGACCTAAATATTCATATCGAATTAATGGCGCTAAAAATTCACAGTTTGAAAAGATATCAAAGCATAGGCTACTAATCATATTAAATCATATTAAAGTGTTGCAAGAAGATCTCCACACGCTCTGCTCATACACACAAATTCCACCAACTGAACAGGCTGTACGTTTTCACCATGCCCTGGCTACAATTCAAAAAACTGAAATGGAAAAGTGGTTTGAGTGCTGGGATAAGTCCCAAAAAGCCCGTGGAGTCTGGGAGCGCATGAGGCGCCCTGACCGCACTCCCCCGTGGTGGAGGCTTGAGCAAGCTGTTATAGCACAGTGCAGGACAGGCCACTGTCTTGTTGGCTCATACTTTTCACGGTTATGGCCAAATTTTGACTCACGGTGCCCCCGCTGCGGGGAAGAAGAGGAAACCGTGCCTCACATTCTGTTTGACTGCGCCAGACTTGCTGATCTCCGTCTCGACAGGTCTGGGAAACCAAAACTTCTCGACCTGTATGGTGACGCCTACGCACTACGCAAGACAGCAGGGTTTCTGTCCAGGGCTTTTGCAAGAGAGGATTTAAGCCTCTCAAGCCCTCACTCAAATGGAGTTTGATGATGAGGATGATGATGACTAATCGTATTATTATTTAGATAGCAGCAAAAAGATAATAGTGTTGTGACCCTGTTCCCCCCTGACTAACCATTTTTTCCACGTGC